>JANPWX010000544.1:645626-757843 GCA_024734555.1 Trochalopteron elliotii
CAACAACCAGCTGGCTCGGAGAGGGGCCGAGCGGAGAGGAGCCGAGAGCCCGGGCACACGCCGCGCCCCCCGCACCCGCACACGGGCACACGCCGCCCCTCGCGCGGAGACACCCGCCCCGCACACGCACACAGCGACACACACCCCGTACAGAGAGAGACACACCCCGTATACAGAAACACACACCCCACACACCGACAGACACCCCACACACAGACAGACACCCCACACACAGAGACACACACCCTACACACCGACAGACACCCCACAGAGACACACACCCCGTACACAGAGACACACACCCTACACACAGACAGACACCCTACACTGCGAGACATACACCCCACACACCGAGAGACACCCCACACACCAAGAGACACACCCCACAGGACGAGACACACACCCCACAGGACGAGACACACACCCTACACACACAGACACACACCCCACACACTGACAGACACCCCACACACCAAGACACACACACCCTGCACACTTGCACACACCCCACACACAGAGACACCCTGCACACTGACACACACCCCACACAGAACACACACACACCACACACACTGAGACACACCCCACAGAACAAGACACACACCCCGCGCACTGACATACACCCCACACACCCAAGACACCCCTGCACACACATACAACCCCCCACCTGAGTGTGGGTACAGCCACACCTCACACATTACCCACATCCCTCCTCCATCCACAGCCTTGCATGGGTACAGCCGACCCTCACACCCACACACACCCTCCCATTCTCACACACACCCTCACACCCACACCCACTGCTTTGGGCTGGGCATGGAGTTAGTTCTCTCCCCAGTAACTGGTGCAGGGCCTGGAGCTGGGGTCAGTGTGAGGATGGTGGTGCTCACACCCCAGTGCTGTAGTTGTTGCTGGGGTCAGTGTGAGGAGGGTGGTGCTCACACCCCAGTGTTGTTGTAGCTGCTGCTGGGGTCAGTGTGAGGAGGGTGATGCTCACACCCCAGTGTTGTAGCTGCTGCTGGGGTCAGTGTGAGGAGGGTGATGCTCACACCCCAGTGCTGTAGTTGTTGCTGGGGTCAGTGTGAGGAGGGTGGTGCTCACACCCCAGTGCTGTAGTTGTTGCTGGGGTCAGTGTGAGGAGGGTGGTGCTCACACCCCAGTGTTGTTGTAGCTGCTGCTGGGGTCAGTGTGAGGAGGGTGGTGCTCACACCCCAGTGTTGTTGTAGCTGCTGCTGGGGTCAGTATGAGGAGGGTGTTGCTCACACCCCAGTGCTGTAGTTGTTGCTGGGGTCAGTGTGAGGAGGGTGGTGCTCACACCCCAGTGCTGTAGCTGCTGCTGGGCTCACCCCAAGCCAAGGCTGCCCAGTGTCCCATGCTCTGCCAGGGAGCAGGTGCACAGGGAGCCAGGACACAGCACAGCCAGGACAGCCAACCTGAACTGGCCAAAGGGATACCACAGGGTCCTGCCCAGTTTGGGAACTGGTGGAGCTGGCCAGGGTCATTGATCACTGCTGGGGGACAGGCTGGACGTCTGTCAGCAAGTGGTCCATGTCTATACTGTATGTGCATTACTGATCCTTAGAGTTTATTTGTGTCTCTCTTTTGTTATCTCCATTTTCATTACAGTTGCATGATGATGATGGTGTTTTATTTCAGTTATTAAGCTGTTTTTATTTCAGACAACAGGTCAGTCTTCCACCCCAGTCTTCTTTCCAGTCTTCCATCCCATCCCATTTGTGGAGTGTGTAGAAGTGAGTGGTCTGCATTGTATTTTGTTGCTGGCTGGGCTTAAGCCCCAACACCAGCACACCCACACACATCCACCCACCCACCCAGGGTTCCCTCACACCCATCAGAGCCTGGTCTGGTCCCCCTCCAGCCTGGTCCTGTCACAGGGAGGTTGAACTGTGAGTGTCCCAGAGCCAGCAGTGCCCCCCAGCACAGCCCTGAGTGACACCTTGTCCAGGGACCAGCTCTGGACCTGAACTCTGCAGCCATCTCAGGGCTCTGAGCCCACATCTCCTCCTCATTTCCCAGCCACTTGGCCTCATGGATGTCAAAGTCTATTAGACAGACAAGCAAGGCTCCAAACTCCTTTAAAGACAGACTGAATCCAGTGAATTCCTGATTTCACTTTTTCCCTGGCCAGGATAGCTTCCAATGGCCAGACAAAGGAACTTTTTCCCTTTCCCACTGACCCCACCAGGTTATACTGGGGTTCACTTCTCCCCTTTCTACACCTCAAGCTGAATGCAGGACTTTCCTTAGACCAGGAGAGAGGAGCTGACCTCTGAAAGGAACTGGCCAGGAGAGAAGTCACACTGATGCTGCCTCCAGGGTCACACTGTGACATTCTCACAGCCAGCTCCATTTTGGATGGCAGTTCTGTCCCCTGTGGTTCTGTCATGGCCATGACATCACAGCATTAAATTCTTTTTCTGGTGCAAGCACCGTAACTGTTACAATGAGCCTTTCTTACACTTCATGCTCTGAGTGTTGACACTCAAGAAGAGGCTGTAATTTGCCCTATAGACACACCAACCCCATATCCTGCTCTTTTAAGGATCAAAACCATTGCCATACTCCCCTAAATTTTGCTGTGATATTGTTAAAAGATTAATAATACGGGCTCACACTCTGAATTTGTTGTGCCTTGCTCATGTTTCCCTTGAGGAAAGAGTTTACTTACTACAGCCTGTGCACTGGGACCACTTTGTGTGTGGCAGAGATGCAGCTATGAGGAGAAATGCAACCACAGCTTTAATGGGGCACAAAAACACGACACAGACAATGCCAGGTTCTATGGCTCAAAGCTCCAGAGCCCACCAGCAGCCCTGCCAGGGAGGCACCACCAAAACTGGTCACAGCATTGGGACAAACTCTTCTGCCCCTGCAAACAGCCCTGGAGTCCACTCAATATTTTATGGTGCAAATGTTGAGCTGCCCTCCCTGTCCTCTGAGGTTCTGAGCAGTTCTGAGTAAATAATTCACAGCAAATCATTTATTCAAAACTTCTGCCTGTGGTTTGTGTCAGTCCAAGAACACAAAATTATGTTCTCCCTGTCCAGGTCCAGACAACCTGTGTTTTAGGGTTTGGGCTTGAGTTCCAAGGGCTGGGACAGGTGAGGATCTGCTTCAGGGGTTTCACTGCACTGTCTCTATGTGTAAATGCTGAGTGGGTGCAGTTGGCTTTGCAAATGACATCCATTTGTCACTGTTCCAGTGGGATGAGCTGAATTTACTGCCAGAGAACAGCCTTGAGCCCAAGGAAAGAGTCCCTTTAGCAGCCAAGATTAGGTTCAGATTACAGACAGAAAATAGTTCTAGTGAAGCAAAAAAATTAAAGCAAAAGCCTCTGGTTATTGTGTAGAGAAAACATAGGAGGGGCTTTTGCAGCCTTCCTCTCTGAGTGATGTTAGCAGGGGAACAGGGCAAAGCTGCAGCAGGGAAACTTCACTCAAAAAGCAATGCAAAAGACCCCCCAAAATCCCACAAATGCAGGTGATTAAAAAGCAGTGTCATTTTTGAAACACCATACCAACCCTAACTCCATTTTAAAAGGCTATAGATGTCTATCCCATTTGGGAATTCCTTCCTCTGCAGCCACCTGAACCCAATTTGCCATCAAAGACCAGATTTCCACGTCCACCAAGCCCTGGCTGTGCCTGGTGGCATTGGTGTCAATCAGAATCAGGCCCAGTGGGGCACTGACAACCCATTTTGTGTCACAAAAACTGTCTGGTGCCAGTAATCTCAAGAACAGTAACAAGTAAAATGGACAAAATTATTTATTTTCCATTTCTTTACCAGAAAGTGGACAGCTGCTGAGCCCTAAAAATGGAAAGGGAAGCAGTCAACTATCCTCAGAAATAAAGCCTGTGGAAAAATGTCTTTTATCTCGCTGGAAAAAATGTGTTTTCCTTCATTGTGCAGAAAGGCAGATTTTGCATATTTTAATTAGATCAGTTGAAAACTTGGGGAAAAAGAGAAAAAAGGGAACCTGCTTTGCTGTCAAGCTCCTTAGTGAAGAAAAGTTCTGAAAGTTCAGGAACTTGGAGAGGACTTTAAATCTCCATGGCTAAAAATAATCCATCCCTTAAGAAAATGCCATAGGTTTGTTTTTTTTTTTTTCTTCTATTTTTTTTTTATCATCGCTGCCTTAGATGACTTCAGGTCATCCGCACATGGAAATTAAAGTAGGAAACTGGAAATCTTTTTCTTTTCAACTTTCTGATTCTTTTGAGAACCTTTCTGCAGCTAACTGGGCAGCGGGTGATCCCTGCAGGGCTGCCATTCCACTCGGATTTGCAAGAAGTGGTGCAGCCTGATGAGATACAGCTTGACAAGAGGTTTGGAGCTACAGCTGGTGGTGCAGACATGAGCAGGAGGTTTCTACACCTCCTCTTCAGTGGTTTTAATTTTTCTCTGGATTACTTTTATTAGCATTATTTTAGATTCTGTGTTTTTTTGCTCCACTGAGCACACACTGAGCAGACACCCCAGGCTGTGCTGGTGGCAGAAGGGACAGCTCGGCCCATGACAGTGGCAGAGTCTTGATTCACGTCAGGGGAAGATCAGGCTCCAGGACTTGCACCTGCTGCTCCCACTGAACTGAACAGGAAAATCAGTTTAATTCCTGCTGTCACAATGTTCATTCCGTCCTGCAATGGATCACAGAGTCATAGAACCAGCAAGGTTGGAGAAGATCTCCAAGATCATTGAGTCCAACCATTAAACCAGCACCAGGTTCACCACTAAACCATGTCCCCAAGTACCCAATCCTCTTCCAGGGGTGCTGATTCCAGCACTTCCCTGGTCAGCCTGTTCCAGTGCTTCACCACCCTTTTAATGGAGGAATTTTTCATAATACCCAATCTAAACCTCTCCTGATGCAACTTTAGGCCGTTTCCTCTTGTCCTGTCACTTGTTAATTGGGAGCAGAGCCCAACTCTCCCTGGCTGTCCCCTCCTGTCAGGGAGTTGTGCAGAGCCACAAGGTCCCTACTGAGCCTCCTTTTTTCCAGGTTGAGCTCCTTTCCCAGCTCCCTCAGCCCCTCCTGGTGCTCCAGAGCTGTAGCCCAAGGGATTTGTCTCCATTTCCTTGTTAAGTCCTTTTTTCCTTTTGCTAACAGAGCATCCACATCTCTGCCTCCCTCCTGCAGACAGACACATCCCAGGGCTGTTTGGCTGCCCACATCAAGCCAGGTGTTTTCTGGCACTGAGCTGCACCATCTCACAAGTGCTGGCTCCTGCAGGAGCCAGGAGGGGACAGGTGACCTCCACTTTCTGGGATGATTGACAACTAATATGGCATGGAACTTAGCTGCCCGGGCATCACTTCAGGTTTTAGTGCAGGTCACAGGTCCTGTAAGCATTTTGTCAGTCATTGCACTCAATTGTGCAGTAAAGAATGAAATCAAACCAAAAAAAATCTATCAAAGTATTTAGTGTTTAAATTATTTAGTTTTTTATTTATTTTATTTTAGTATTTAAAATGGGTGCTCATAAAAATCACTTAAGCATAGAAACAGAAGCAGCAAAGCTGCTTTGTTGTGGTTAAAATAAAGCCCAAAGCAAGGTGCTGATAGCTGCAGGGATGGACAGAGCAGGAGGCTGAAGGCTGAAGGAGGCTGCAGGAATTGCAGGTGCACCCAAAGCCAAGGAGCACAACACTGAGGGCAGGGCAATGTGCAGCAGCAGGCCCAGAATTGAAAGCTGTTTCAAGTAACTTTTCTGCATGTGCCTGATTTAACAAACTCAAGGAGCAGAGGTCACACAGCTCATTAATAGACCCCTGCTCATTTCTGCCATCTGCTCCTTCTGTGACAGTGCCCCTCTCCCTTGTGTGCACACACAGAGGGTGATGGATCTGCTCCTGTGCCCATGTCCCTGCTGGAGCTCTGCAGGACACACTGATCCCTCCAGGGATCCCTGCAGCCAGTGTAAGTCCCCAGAAATGTCCCAGCAATTCCCCTACAGACACACACGTGGGTTTGATACACGCTGGGATTGTCAGAAAAGGAAGCCAAGACCTTGACCTGGCAATAAATCTCCTGGGAAGAGCATGGTGTAATGGCACACAGTGCCAGGGGGCTTGGCAGCCAGGAGCACTCAGGAATGTGAGAATATCTGTAGGAGACCAAAAGAGTTTAATTCCTATCTTCCCACAATTCACCTTTAATTTTAGCCTTTAGGACAAATACCTTTGAAGTGTCACCTTTATGCTCTCTTGCCCTGGATATGTCTTCAAACCTGGCCTTTTCCTCAGTGTGCAAATATTAGTTCTTTTTAAAAAGAGAATTTTGGGTATTAGAACAGAATTCTTTAACTGTGAGGGTGGTAAGGCACTGGCAGAGGTTTCCCAGAGAAGCTGTGGCTGCCCCTGGAATCCTGGAATGTCCAAGGCCAGGTTGGATGGGGCTTGGAGCAACCTGGGACAGTGGAAGGTGTCCTTGCTCATGGGGGTGACACTGGATGATCTTTAAGGTCTCTTCCCACCCAAACCTTTCTGTGATTCTGGGAATCTGTGACCCTATCTATAATTACTCCAGAGCTGGACATGGTTACTTGGTATTAAGTGACTGGAACTATTTTACATTCCATCACTGCCTCATATTATTTTTGCTATGTTTAGTCCTTGGTTCCCAGACTTCCTTTCCCCAGCAGCTCCCAGCCACCCTGCATTTCAAGAAATCCACTGAAATCTCTAGATAGAACTGGAAACTTAGTGGAAAAGTCAATGCTTTCACCCTATGCCAGCTGGGCAAGAGCAAAGACACGTCTGAGAGGGCAACAAGAAGGGTTTGCTCTTAGCTGTACCTGCAGAGTGTTTGTTTCCCCCAGCATCATTTTCCCCATCCATAGCCCCAGGGTGAACCCAGGGGAAACAACAGAGGCAAGGCAGGAGTGGGATTTGGGGTGCAAACTGCTCAGAATGCCCAGAAGGAAGGGGATCCCTCCTGTACTGGATGGTCTGTGCCCAGTGCTTTAGAAACAGAGGGGCCATTGCAAAATCAAGCTGGCTTCAGGTGCTCAGCACTGTCACAGCAAAGGGATTTTTGAAGGAGATCTGCTGTGGGGGGTGACTGCCAAGTGATGTGCATTGGAGAGTTCAGCCAGAACCAATATCTGAAAATGCTTGGAACCACATAGCTCTATACTGTGCCTGTCCATATATATATATTATAAATATATATAATTTAATTTAATTTAATTTAATTTAATTTAATTTAACTTTATTTTATTTTATTTTATTTTATTTTATTTTATTTTATTTTATTTTATTTTATTTTATTTTATCTTATTTTATCTTATTTTATCTTATTTTATCTTATTTTATTTTTATGCTGCAAATAGATGTAGCCTAAACTCATCTGTATTCAATTAGGATTTGCATATTGGAGACATCAAATCCTGTGCCCTGTCCTTCTCAGGGATCTGCTTTGGCTGAGCTAGAGAAAAAAAAAAGGCAGAAAACCACATTGTAGATGCAAGGGGAATAAACATCCTGGAGAAAATCTTCCAATCTCTGCTGGCAATCAGCTTCTGTGTCAGAGCAGAAGGGATTAGATCCTTCAGAGAAAGATAAACTTCTATCTGACTTGGTGAAGAAAACTCTCACTTTACAGATAAATCTCCCTGTGTGCCATCTTCAGGGCTGTTTATCCTCTGTGCATCTCCCAGGCTAATTACAGCCAGTGGCTTTCTTTGTGTGCAGTGTCCTGCAGTTTTGAGCATTGTGCTCTTGGTTTTTATGTGCCACGAAAATCAGGGACTCGGGAGAATCTGCAAATGCAGAATATGCAATAAATGTCCCATGAGTGTCTATCCTTCTTTCTGTGAATCTGTTTCACCTCCCCAAACTGAATCATTCCCATCTTTTCTCTCTCCCCCTAAGCAAGGACATCTATTTTAATTAAGGATTTTGTCTTTTTATCTCTTCAACCCTCAAGTCTCTCATACTGAAGCAGAATCATGGTTGTCCAGGTCCCACCAGCAAGCCTGGTGTGCCCCTGGAATTCTCACCAATAGCCAGACTCTGATATCATTTATGCACTGAACCTAAGCAAAATATTGATTTCAGTGGTGTTTCTCATGATTTACATTTGTGTAACAAAATTGTTCCTGCTACAAATATCCATTTTCTCTCCAATTTAATGGAAATACGATTCTTCATGTGGGAATAATTCTGCTTGGCTTTTAAAACTGGCTACACTGGGGGCTGAGTTTACCAAGTAAAAAAACTCATGACTTTGCATAGTCCAGGCTACAAATTATTCTTTGGGGTCAAATTACTTTCCTGGGGCAAACTTTTCCAAAAGGAGTCCATTCAGTCATGTTGTCACACCTTACACAGTTATTAATGAGCTCAGGGATGGAGACACAGTAGAAGGGTAATACACTAATGATCCTTTATTGATTTAATTACAAACCTGCAGGTGTCATGGGATTTAAAATTGAATTTGAGGACGAGAAGAACTATTTCTGTAAGGAATCAGCATCTATCTGCAATTTCAAACCATGGTATCTAAACAGGTCCTTTAGTAGGAGCCTTTAAAGTAATTTCCTTTGCTTGTGCAAAGCCTCTATAGTACTTTGCTCTTAGTATTTCTACCCATTATATTTTACTGCCTTCTTTCCTTTTTATGACCCCATTTTTATTTACAGTACAGCCCTTAATTTAGTAGTGCTGACACAGTTACACTTGCAGCAATAGCTTAATTACCATATATTCATGAATAGGGTGGTTAGGGATAGTAGCTACAAAACATGACAGATTCATTTGCATTATTATCATTAGCATGCTGCAGAAAAGAGTTTATGTTTGGGAAGGAACTGTTTAATGGGGCTGTATTGGTTCCATAAGAACCCAAGTCTAGAGGAGAGGAGTGAGCTGCCACTTGCACCATACTGGCCTGAAACCTTTGCAAATGTTTCATTCTGACAGATGGTATGCAATGCCATTTTCCTACTCAGCAGAAAATGGAAAAATATAATAAAGACAGGACAGAGATTAGAGTCTTTATCAATGAGACTTGAAATCTAGTGCACCATATGCTTGGTATAAAAAGAAACATTCATCTGAAAAAATTAAAGCAGAGCATAGGCTGAATTTATCTGTTACTCTTTGTAGACTCCGTGGTTGGGTTTTAATCCATAATTTTAAACACAAGTGTAACTGCAGTGAGTGATAACGTGGTGCTCCAACATCCTCCTTGCTCTCTAGTAGCAAGTCCTTCCCTCTCTGCTCTCAAAACGAGCCTCTCTCAGTGCTGAGGTGATTTTGTCAGCAGGAAATGAGCTGGTGCTCCCAGACCTGCTCCCCAGCCCGTTTGTTGGTGGCAGATCTGACCCAGTGCCCTGGGCAGAGGGATCTGAGCCAGCAGAGCCTGACCTTTCCTTTGGCAAAGGCCAAGAGATGCATCTTCAAACACCCACAGCCAAGGCTGGTGTTTCTGCCAGGATTATTGTTGCTGCTCTTTACTGGGTGTTCCTCAGTGGCAACAGATGAGGTTTGCTGAATGCTTGAAATGCAGGCTCACAAACTAAATGTGATGATAAATACATCCCCTTCAGTACCATGCAGGGATGGCCATCATTCCTGGGAAAATGTCAGGTGTATGGGAAATTCTGGACCAGCACTGACTGCACATGATCCATCCCTGGGAACACATTCACTGCACAAAGCCAGAGTTGCAGAGCTCCAATCATTGGGATGCTCAGCTGAGTGCCTGGCACAGGAAAAGTCCCACTGGAGTTACTGCACTTGCTGAAAATCAGGTTTTTACTGAAGTGCATCCCCTAATCTGCAGCAGGGATCAGGTCTGAGGGAGCAGGGAAGCCAAAATGCTGCTGTGATTGGCCCTGGAGGATGTGAACTCTGTTTGTGCCATGAGATAAAAGTGCCTGCGAAGGCTCATGACACAGACAGGAAAGATGACTCTGCTCCCACTGGGCCAAGGGGAGATTCCCCAGCCTTAGTGATGAATTTGTAATACACGAAGCTGGTGATTTGGAAATTTAACCATTTTCCCCCTCCTAACCTTACCTGTCAGCTTGTTCTTTGGGGGAGGCACTAGTCTGAACAGCAGCTTCTTTCAGCCACACTCACATGAGAGAACAGGAATTTGTTTGGAACAAGTGGAGAGGCTGTTCAGCCCATTTTCATTCTCTTCTGACACTCCAGAATAAGACAAGAGGTATGTTCAGTTTTCTTATTCATCCAGATGAAATTGCTGAGACAGCAGGGCCATAAAACCCAATTTTACCTGGCTGATCCCTAGGAAAGCTTCATCACAGACAGTGAATATAAAGACACTTACAGTACAGCTTGTGTGAAAAACTGGTATGGGGGAAGATTTTTTTAGCTAAAAACTGAGCTCATCTGTGTTAAGAATCACTGAGGTGCTGGATCTGTACCTTTTCAAATAAGTCACTATTCAAGAGAGGCACCTCCAAGGCCACGGTGCTTGTAGTCAAATCCTGGTTTCTGTGGCATCATACCAAGGATATTAGTGCCTTATCTACATCAGGGGTCTTATCAGTTTAACCCAAATTCTCTTGAGCTTTTTGTCCCTGAATCAGAAAGACCTAAACACTTAAGAGACCATAAATCCCATATTTTCCTGCTGCTTTAGGTCCACACTGGTTATGTGCAGCATGAGTGAGAGAGAAAGGCTGTGGACAAGCCCTTCATTCAGAATTTGGCAGTGTCCATGCTGGGTGGTGCTGGAGGTCACTCCAGCAGTCAGGAGAGACTGCAAAGGGGGTAACACTTTCCTAGGAAATGTTCCCAGAGTCTCACATGCAGCCCTGGCACTTCCCAGCTCAGAGCTTCTGTCCTGGCATTTGAGATCCCTCAATGATGTTTTCTTCTATAACTTTCCCCTGCTTGTTTTTGAGCTTTGTGATCTTCCAGCACCCACAGCATCCTGTGGAATGGAGTTCCAGTACTAATTCACATATTGCCTTAAAAACTCTTCTTTGAACTGGTTTTTCTGCTTGTTGTCTTCCATTCCTGGAGTCTTGATTGACTCCCCACAGGCAATCCCATGGCCCTGGATGTTCCTGGCTATAGGATGTGTCAGCAGGATGTGCTTGTCAGGGTTGCAGAAGAGTTCCATCAGAATAAGGCTTGGTCTCTGTGTTCCCAAGCAGCAAAAACCCCACTATATTACTCAGCAGTATATTCATGCTATAAATACACTCTTTTTTTTTCGCATTAATTCATCCTTATTTACCACAGCAGATAACAGAACTCCGGGCTCAGATCCATGCAGCAATAAAAAACGACAGAAATTTCTCCCAGATTATAAAGATTTGTCATGTTGTCAGTACATTTATTTTCTCCATCTATTTCTCTCCTTTCTGTGCATTGCTTTATGCTCTGCAGGGCCCTCAGGGGAGGCAAAGAGGGTATTGTTTTGAAAAATATAAGGGTTTTTTGATTAAAGGATACAAAATTAATTTGCTTCACAGAGCCTGGAAGCATATTATTTGACAACTGTACTTCAGTGAACAAACACAGCACACATGGCCAAATTCATCATGTTGATCACCAGACCCTGGCCATTTGTTCTCCAGACTGGGGTGTCTCTTTTGCAATTAGAGAACGTGAGTTTGGTAAAACACATGGAAACACGGATGAGTTTTTTTTCACTGGCTTGCACAAGGTTGGAGGAATGATGTGGCCCCAGCTCCCCCTGAGCTGGGAGGAGCTTTGGAGCACAGCTTTGACCACACTGGGGATCCTAGACACCACAAAGACCCCCACTGGTAACCCCAAATTGCAGGGGCGAAAAGGGCCACTGGAAAAACAAATTAATATTATTCTAACAGAATTTATTGTTTGCATTACACGGCAGATTATAGATTTTAGGTCTACTGTTTATGTGGGCATGCATTTTTGGGTTGGCTAAGCTGCTTCTTCATGAGGCAGGCACACATCCTTCAGGACATTTAATTGGTCAAGCATCCATCATCATGTTGTGCTTCTCCTATTTAGGGTTTACATTTTTTGTAGACAGTTTCTCAGGCTCTCTTCTTATTTTTGATTTTGTTGTTTTCTTAGTAACTTTGATGAATTCCTGAGAGCTCTAATAACAAAACTTCAGGTGGTTTAATAATATTACTCACAACTAGTTTGGCTGGTGCATCAGAATGGCTTGTTGTACAGACACATTGCTACACCAAATTAGGTTTATTAGCTTATTGGTTTAGGGTTAGGTCATAACTAACCAGCAGAGATAGAAGAGTCACAGAGTTTCTCTCTGAAGGGTAGACTTTTCCCATTTAAAGGATTGGGAATTGAGGTTGAGTCACACCTGAATGAGCACCAGGGCACCTCATGCTGGTGCCAGTCACCAGACACTGCACTCTGAGGTTGTTTTGGATATGTGATGCTCTCAAAACAGAACACAGCCAGTCCTTGGGCAGACACTGTTACTAACTGGGAAACAAAACTGAAGACAATTTGCTTTTTTGAGGTATTTATACACCAGAAAATGAGGGAGAGAAATCTGTGTGGCTGCCCTGCCCTGGGAAGGCACATCTGTGCTGTGCTGTCCCTGTGGATGCAGCTCCATTGGGACATCCCCTTGATGCACAGTAGTCACATTGCCTGCTAAGCCTCTGTTTTGCTTTGTGTTTTTGAGTGCAACAAGGAAGAGCCCAAAATTACTCACACAGGCAGAAATGTCACTATGGAAACAAGGAGACAGTTTAGCCTAGTTTGGCCAGTATTGACAGAGCTGCTCTAATAACCCAGGAGATGGTGAGACCCTGGCTGTCTGCAGAGAGCTCCTGAGGAGCACAAATCCTTAAATCTTCTAAAATGTCTCTACATTGGGCCTAACAACCATTATCAACTCTTCCCTATTCTCACAGTGCCTTTCCATATCTAAAGGACTTTGAGAGTGTGCAGATGGGATGAGACCTGGAGCAAACCTTGTGATGACACCCTGTTTTTTCGTCCCAGCCTTTCCACTGGCTCAGACGTGTCTCTCCATCAGTGTGTGTTTAGAAATCACATGGTGTTTACAGGCACAGAGCAGTTCAGGTCTGTTTTCTGCAGCCCCAGCCTGGGCTCAGGATGGAGAGTGTCCCATGGCACCTGTAAGCACAAAACACACTCTGGTGGAGCACCAGCAGTGACTCCTGCCACAGCAAACACATCTCGTGTGTACAGCACAACCAGTTCTGTCAACCCAAGTGAAAATAATGTTATAAAAACAAGTTGGATGAAATCCTGCTGCTTGTGAGCCCTGGAGAGAGTGCACGTCCCCATCTCCCTTCTCCCTGTGATTTATTTGCCTCCATTTGCCTCAGTCCATGCAGAGAGCTTTCAGGGAGCTGCTGCTGTAACCATTTTTCTCTGCAGATGTGTTCTCTGTGGGGTCTTACCCTGTAGCCACTTGTCTGAAAGATGAACATGAGGAATGCATGGAGATGAGACCCTTTCCTGCAGATCAGCACCAGCTCTGCCTGCCAGCACAGGCTCTCACACCTCCTGTGGTAGGAAACTAATTTAAGTTGAAAATACAATTAGAAGCAGTAATTCTGCAATGCCAGTGTTTTAAATACCTTCCAGACAGCTCTGTACCCAGAGAGAAAGTCAGTGTAGCATCCAAGTGGATGGTCCCTAAAAAAGGATGAGTGAGAATAAGCTCCTAAGGACCCCCTCAGGGAAATCTTGGATCTTTATTCCTGCCAAAGGTGGGGAACATGCTCAGGGCTCCTACCAATCCCAGAGACCCTCAGACTGAGCCAGTTTCCCTGTGGCAAGCAAAGAAATGTGTCTGATTGGGATGGTTTTGCTGGTTTTATTGCTTTTGGGGGCCAATTATTGGTGAAGAAGGAAAAGAGAAGGAAAAGACAGTTTTTAACCATTCTGGGCACATCAAACCTTCTCTGTTCTAGAATACCAGAAGTGCTTGGTGGCCCCAGAGCTCCTGCAGGGAACCAGGACCAGACCTGCTGCCTGGGAAGTGTTTCCAGCCGTGCTGGGAGCTGTAGGGGAGAGTTTCAGGGGAGATGCTCTCCCCTTAATCCACGAACCACACTCAGCTTTATGAGCTCAGCCTTTGAGCACAGAACTCGCCCCAGTGCTGTCAGCCACCATCCACCCTTGGAACAACAAGAAAAAGCAAAACCCTTCTGTCTTTTCAAGCCTTCCCCCAGCTCAGGCCAAAGTTAACTTGCAGGGATGATTTTTGTCATTCTCTCCATGGAAGCAGCTGAGCCAGTGCAGGGGTGGGAGGTGAGTTTGGGGAGAGGAGTGAGACACACAGACACACTCCCACCCCAGCTTCCTTAGCATGCCTTAGAGGATGCTTTCAGTACAGCCAGGGAGCTGTGACCAAAGGTTGGCACCGTTTCAGAAAGGCATGATTTCCTCCAAAAATAAAATAGTTTTTAAAGATAATTAATTGACCCATTTCAGCTTTTGCTTTTATTCTTCTTTCTTTTATCTGCTATTTCGTCAGCCCATCGTTCCTAATCTCTAAGTGTGTCATCTTTTACACAATCACATTCCTTACAATAGGCAGCTTAAAAGAAAATTAATCCTAAAGAGTCAAATCTATCCTGGTCCTTTCTGGGCTCGTGGTTTTGATCTGATCCATCTTTTCCATGCTGCTCAAAAGCAGTGGAAACAAATCTTCCTGCAAATCACTGCCTCCTTCAGCCTGTGATTCCTCTTACATGATTCATTTAGTTCTGCATAGGAAATAAAATGAGGCGAGATGATTATTTTCTTTTTACCCCACTGAGGCAAGTTTATATTGGGACTTCCTGGAGTCCAGCACTTCTTACTCCCCTTATTCTCACTGTGGTACTACTAAAAACACACAGGAAAATTGAGCTGGTGGAGCAGAGCTGTGAAAAATGCGAGGGATCTGCCAGGTTTCTCCATGTTAGGAAACACAAGGGTTTTGTCTCAGGGTGCTCTAGTAAACAGAATGTAAAAATGCAGAGTGAGAGAAGGAATAATCTCCCATGCACAATATCATTTCTGTGGGAGGGAGACGTCTGCACCATTAGTTACATTGAACATGTTCTCCTTTGCCTGCATTGTGCTTTCAAGTCTTGAGTCTCAGAAAGATTCCCCTTGGAGAACACTGAAATGAAAGACTGAATCAAGGATGAATTAATTGTGCTCAGTAATTGTAATGCTCACATTACCTGGTCCTTCTGAGCAGTGGGAGGAGCAGCTGCTGCTCTGCCCTGGCAGGTTCTGCTCCCTGCATCCAGGGAAGAGCTGAATGTTGGATTTTAATGCTTATTTCAGTCCCCAGCATCTTGGGGACCACGTGAATAATTTGCTGATGCCAGAGTGGTCTCTGCCCTGGGATGAGCCTGGGCAAAATGCAAGGTCCTGCTGAGCTTTGCCAAGGTCCTCCCTACTGCAGAGGCACTTCAAATCTAGCCAGGAAGCCTCTGGTGAAGGAGCATCACATACAAACTGGTATTTCAGCATTGACACATCAGCTTTTAACCCTTTTTCAGCTCTCCAAGTCCCTTTACAGACTGGGGGTCATCCTGGCAGGCTGACCAGGGTTGCCACCAGTGACCTGCTCAACCTTCCTTCTGGCAACCCCTCCCATGCCAGTCTCCCATGGCAGTGAAAGTTGGTGACTTTGAATTTAAGACCCAAACAGTGCTGTGACAGCTCCACTCTCCCACCAGCTCTCATCCTTCCCAAGCCCAAGTTTCTTGCTGCCAGCTGAGGAAATTATTCACCTTTGTTGGACATTTTGATGTGTGGCATGGGTGCTGTGGCAGGCAGCCTCTCCTCTTGGAGCACCACCATTCACACACAGCATTCTCTGGGCCTGGTTTGTGGCCAAGAAACCAGTGGAAATGTCTTGGGTGCATGGTGAGCCCTCAGTGTGCCTCATCCTGGGGAGAGACTGTGGTGTCCCTTGTCACCAAATGTGGCAGGGAGCACTCTGTAAAACTGGCTGTGAAAATAAGAATAGTCCCAAAAGGCATCTGTCAGTATTGCTGCCCACTGAACCCACCTACTTTTAATTTTGGCAGTGTTTCTGCTGTGCTGCTCTGAGCTTATCAGAGCTTTCATTCAGCACAGGCTTTGACTAGTCCAGAGGTTACTGAGCACCCAGGATGGGCAGTGGGGAAAAGGAGAGGAAAAAGACATCTGGAACTTGAATATTCCCTGCAAAGAGGTGCTGTTTCTTACCCACAGATCAAGTGCTCTTTGAATTTCCAAGGCTCACCTCCTCTTCCAAAGTGGAACAGAAAAGTCCCTAACCCCTCAGAAGAGTTTTATGCCCAATGACTTTACAGTACATTGGAGAACAATCCATAATGAAGATTATGGATTATCAAAAAAGTCACAGAGATCAGCCTGAGTGAACATTTTGGCTCTGGATGCAGCAGTGCCAAGTCAGAAGACAAGCAGACACACAGAGCTCAACTTTTTTTCATAAAAGCACACTTTAAATGGATGTCATCCCTATATATTTTTAGCTTTTAATGCGAATTTTCACCACTTTAAAATTAACTTCACTTCTGACATATAATGATGTGATTGTTCATCACATCTTTGATTCTGCATTAGCTGTTGGAATTCAAGACTCTTTTTTTCCACTTTTTTGAGCGTGTCAGTAATAAAGTTCAGTTAAAAAAAAAAAATAAAGAAGTTTGTCTTCATATGCATTTCCCATGCGTGTGTAAAACTCACAGGCAGCTCCAGAGCTGCCTCCTGATCTGAAAGGCCTCCCTGAGCTTTTGTAAACTCCACAATATATCGCTGTCATTTCGTATCCTAACAGCAGGTGCTATTAAAGGACATAAAATATGTCAGCATAACCCCAAAGGAAACGGGAGGGGAGCGTGCTGGTGGCAGAGCTTTGTGTGCAGCAGGAGAGTGACAAGTGGTGGGTGTTTGGTTCTGGCACGTTCCCCTGGCAGGCTCCTTGCCTTGAGGGGTGCAGAGTTACGGGTACCACTCGTGTGGCACCAGCTCTTTGCATATGAATTGCAAATTTAGAACCTCCCTTTTTTCGGGGTGGGGGGAAGTTTTTTTTCTCGAGGAAAAAGGCAGGGCAGTACTTCTTGTTTAGCAAACGGAGCTCCCGGTGTTCCTAAAAGGGGGAGGGAAAGGAAATCCCTAATGATACAGGAGTCATCAGTCATTGTCACACGGCATCAGCTGGGGTGTAAAGGCATCATTATCGTATCAGTGTCATCCCTGTGCTCTGGGGAAAGGGTGTGACAGACACTGGGACAAAGTCAGAGAATCCCAGAGTGGTTTGTGTTGGAAGGAACCTTAAATCTCACCTCATTCCAACCCCCCTGCCTTGGGCAGGGTCCCCTTCCACTAGATCAGGTGGAAGGTCTTGGAAGTCAGACCGATGATTTTTATTCAACCTGGAAAACTTTTTCCCAAGTAGTAAACTTGGAACAGAAAGAAGCAGGAAAAATTCTGAATTTAGATCCCATCTCTGAGTTTCACTGGAGCTGATATATCCCCGAGGCTCTGGGCTTGGCAGAGCAGAGGGTGCAGATATTACCTGCATTTCCCAAGTGTGGGATCTCTCCTCTGCAGTTGCATTTCAGACATTCGACGAGATAAAAAAATTCTCAGTGGTTCTCTACACATGTATGTGTGTTTATACAGATATATATCTATATATATATATATATATAAATATATATTTATATGTGTATATTCATCCCTACTACGAATCTAGAGCACAATGTCTCTCTAGCTCAAATTTAGATAAAGGGCAAAAACCTGGTTTTCACAGAATTTGGGTTGGAAGAGACCTGAAAGATCATCTACTTCCAAACCCCCTGCCACAGGCAGGGACAACTTTCACTAGACCAGGTTGCTCAGAACTCCATCCAACTTGCCCTTGAACACTTCCAGGGATGGGGAAGTGTTCAAGTGTTCATTTCATCCTGGCAGCATCCAACAACGGAGGCTTTGTGCCTTTAGGAATTTTCTGCTACAGCTGGGCTCTTGCTTGTGCAGCACATGGAATGCAAGCTACAACCTAAAATACTCAGAGGAATTAAAAAGCAGAAAGGCTGTGGAGTTGTAAAGTGAAGGAAGGAAAACATTGGTTCTCTGGTAAAAAGAAAGAAGGATTTATTTCCTATTTCATTCTTATCACATCGTGGATAATGTCAGTGAAGGCAAAATGCAAATGGCACCAGGAAGAGAAGAAGCTTCCCCTAAATCAGGGTTTCTCACTCTTTAAGGGGATAGCAGCTCCCTAAATGAAACCTGTCATGATTTTGGTGTAAGAACAAGAAAGTGCAAAGGATGGCAGGAGATGTCAGTGTGAGTGAGGCATGGGGTGCTCTGGAGCTCGGAGAGGATGTGTGCTCTCAAGCCAAAAGGTTGTCAGGAGACAGGGATGGGGCTCAGAGAGGCTGGAAACTGCTCAGGACTGACAGGAGAACACTCTCCTGCCTGCTGTGAATGCTGTCCCCTGTGCACAGTTTGAAGTAATCCAAAGTAGGCTCTGGGGGACATAAGTTACATTATTAACTGTTTCTGATTTACTACCTCACTCTGCCTGGAAATTGCTTTCTTTCCAGGACAGGGATTGGGAAGTTTCACCCTAAAGATGTGGGGACCACAGAGGGTCTGTGGGGTGGGGGTGGCAAAACCCACCCAAGCTCAGCAGTATGAATGCATACACACACACAGAGGTATGTATGTGCACTGGGACCTGTCAAAATGCAAAAAGTAAATGCTGTTATAGAGCCATGTTTTTGTGTTGTCTTATGTTCTCAGTATTATATAGACGACAACAACAAAAACAGAGAAGGAAGCAGTGGTTTTTTGCTCCAAGCAAAATAACTGCAGCTTTTGACATATATTTAGCTGGGAAAAGGCAGAATGATATTAAAAAAATAATAAGAACAGAAAAGCAAAAGCCCATTTTTCAAGTTAATTAAACAACCATAGCAGCCCAACTTTTGGTAGACTCCTTTGAAATGCAGTTATTACTCTTGCTTTAAAGCTGACTGTAAAGCACATCCTTTATCTTTACTCTCCCAGCCACCTGCTCTCTGTAGATGAGTCCAGCTGCAGTCCAAGGAATTGCAATAAAACACTGCAAGTGGAGCAAGGCAGAGGAAAGAGGATGACTCCGTGTCACATGTCCAAGGATCTCCTGGAACAATAAAAGGAGTCAGTCACAGGGTACCCTGGGTGTTGGGTGCAGCTGAGTCCTCTGAAAGCCCCAAATATCTCCAGTGAATGTGACCCTCAAATAAAAATTGCCCCACTGTGCTGGGATGGGTCCAGAGCCTGGTGGGGTGTTCACAACAGAAAAAAAATGGCATTTTCACTGTCGTTTACCAAAGCCATCCGTTTACTGCAGTCTGCTTCATCTGAGGCTTTCCAGATGCTCCTGCTGTGCATTAATCACCGACACAAACCCTGAGGATGGCTGCAGGAGCTGTCTGCTGCTGAGGCAGGCAAAGGGAAGGAGCTGGTGCAGACAACTGGAAGGTTTTTGCAGCACAGCTTTGACTGCAGCCACGCTGCAATTTTTAACCTGCCTGTGATTTAAGGTGCCAGAATTACAGGATGGTTTGGGTTGGAAGGGATCTTAAAGATCATCCAGTTTCACCCCATGGGCAGAGGCACCTTCCACTGTCCCAGATTGCTCCAACCTGGCCTTGGGCACTTCCAGGGATCCAGGGGCAGCCACAGCTTCTCTGGGCACCCTGTGCCAGGGCCTCAACACCCTCACGGGGAACAATCTCCTCCTAATATCCCATCTAAACATTCTGTATGGTTTGTTTGCAGTACTTTGCCTCAGAGAGCAGTGGGTGACACTGAGATAAGGGTGTTGGTGGGTGCCCAGCACGTGTGGGTGCTGCAGGGCAGGAGATTTTGGGGTCCCACAGGGAGCAGGGTGGCACAGGCCAGGAGCTCCCCCTCCTCCTCACTTAAAAATAAGAGATCCTCGGAAAAACAGAGATTTCTTTGCCTCACTCCCAACTTGCAGCAGCACTGAGTGCCAACCTGGCCTTGGGCACTTCCAGGGATCCAGGGGCAGCCACAGCTTCTCTGGGCACCCTGTGCCAGGGCCTCAGCACCCTCACGGGGAACAATCTCCTCCTAATATCCCATCTAAACATTCTGTATGGTTTGTTTGCAGTAGTTTGCCTCAGAGAGCAGTGGGTGACACTGAGATAAGGCTGTTGGTGGGTGCCCAGCACGCGTGGGTGCTGCAGAGCAGCAGATTTTGGGGTCCCAAAGGGAGCAGGGTGGCGCAGGCCAGGAGCTTCCTCCTCACTTAAAAACAAGAGATCCTCAGAAAAACAGAGATTTCTTTGCCTCACTCACAACTTGCAGCAGCACTGGCAGCCAGGGCAGGGGGCTGGAAACAGGGAAATAATTTGGGAGCTGGAGGAGGCCCAGGGAAAGGCTGGCATGGTCAGGGGTGGAGGTTTTGGCAGGTCTGGACCTCGGGGCACCCTTGATAACGTGCCTTTTGTCCAGGTGGCTGAAACTGCAGCTTGGCAAGACAAAAACCTGCATCATCCAACTGCACCGAGCTCCATGGAAGGAGGCCAGAGGCTTTCTGGCTGAGTGGATTGCACATTCCTGGCCCATAAAATGTTTTGGGGGAATATGGGCTTGAAAGTGGTTTTTATGCATGCTGGCAACAGGTTTTTTGTTTTTTTTTTTAATAGGGTCACTAACCAGAGTGGCTGTGATGGTATTTATATTGTAATGTACATTCTGAAGGTATAATTTGCTGGAATTGTCACATTTATGGGAAAATCAATAACGTTTTGAAAATTCTTTAATGTTTTATGTCACATGTAGTGCTTAAGTAAAATAATGGGCTTCATCCTCATTTACCAAGAATGATACCTTCATATTGAAAACCAATGTTTTAAAAAATTCATTTGCACATCAGATTTGAAGCTGGATATTTAATATATAGATATTAAGCGTTTTGATTAATATCTTACTTCCCCTGTTCATAGAGTGGTGTTATTAATAACGACAAGCAAAATGGAGGCATTTTTCATGCAGGTTTTTAATGGAAAAATTTATATGAAAGTTTATCTTGGAACAAGAGGCATTTCATACAAAAAAAAAAAATATTGGTTAGTTTGCAGCCAGTTATCCTACCAAAAATCTCTTGCTCAGAAAGGTTTTGCTGAGCTAAGGGCTATTTCCTTCATCATTTCTCCAAGGAGGCAAGGGCATCTCAGCAAATTCTGCTGAATAGAGCTTTGACAAGAGATGCAGATTGACATTACAGCCCAGAAAACGTCTACAAGCAGCTGTCACAGCATGTTCTTATTATCAAATCTCACATTTTATTGTCACCAAAACCAAGATGAAATCTTTATGGCCCTCCCTGACAAGACTTCTGTATCAAATGGGAGGTTCCTATTCCCAGACCTAATGAGCCCTGAAACCTGCCAATGCCCCCAGGCAGAGCATGGCCCAANNNNAGACCTAATGAGCCCTGAAACCTGCCAATGCCCCCAGGCAGAGCATGGCCCAAGCTGGATTTCAACAACACGGGATTTTGATAGAAATTTTGCTTTTTTATGTGGGAAGAA
Organism: Trochalopteron elliotii; assembly: GCA_024734555.1. Classification (NCBI taxonomy): domain Eukaryota; kingdom Metazoa; phylum Chordata; class Aves; order Passeriformes; family Leiothrichidae; genus Trochalopteron; species Trochalopteron elliotii. The sequence goes on from JANPWX010000544.1 coordinate 667,199, forward strand.
GGGCTCATTTTTGTGAAAAGTGTCTTGGCAAAGCTGGGGAGGGAGCTGGGAGTGCTGGGCTACGTGCTGCTCTGATGGTCAGAGGTGCATCAGGCACACAACTGAGCACATGGCTCTTTAATTGAGTGCATAAATAACAATATAGAAGGGTCTGGGAATGCAAACAGCCCAGCTGTGATCTGTGTCTCCCACAGAGCCCATCCCACCAACCCACCTCTCCCCAGACACCTCCTTCAAAGGTGGCAGAGTCCAAAACCTTCACTTGCCAAAAAAAAGTTTGAAACTGGCAGGAACCTCTCTCAAATCCCTTCTCCACAGCTGAATTCCCATATCCTCCCGGCAAGTGCCTCATGTGCTGTGAACATTTTATTGGCTCATTCCCTGGAGCAACCTACACACAACTCCAGCCCATCCCTGCTGTGCCCTGGGGAAATGAGCCTGGAAACTCAGGAAAACCCTTACAAACCCTCAGTCAGGCCACAACAGCGGTAGCCTGTCCAGCTAAGCAGAGGAAGGTAAAATTCAATGTGAACAGAATGGGAAAATAACAGAAAATTGCAAGAAATTCCTTTTTTTTTCTTGTTTTTTTTCTTGTTTTCTTTTTCTTTTCTTTTTTTTTTCCTTTAAATACATTTCCAGGTGATACTGGTTTCTTTCTTAAAATGTTTCAGATTTTCTCTTGCTGGACCATCCTGGCTTGCTGGATGCTGGACATGCTGCTTGAGCAGCTTCTTCACAGGGCTGATCCAAGCCCAAATCCCCCCAGCCCATCCTTTCTCTCCCTGGGGAGGGAGGCAGGTTCAGCAGCAGAGTTCAGTAAAATGAGGATTTTCAGCCACACTGAGGTGATTGCAGCCAGAAAGACCAGAGCAGAGATTTAATCAGGGCAATGTGCTTTTAATTTGCTTTTTTTTTTTTCTCCCTCTTTGTAACAGGCCCACTGAACAGCTTGGGAAGAGGAATAATTAATACATGAGGCCTGAGAGCAGCCTGGGTAGCAACTGCAGAAATTTCATTGAAAGCCAGGTTTAATTGTGCCTGCCAGCTCCCTTCCAGCAAAGTGCTGCCACACCAAGTGCTTTGGAGGGAAAAGGGGACCGTTTGCTGAACAGCTTTGATGTTCTGGGCTTGCTCAGGCTGCCCTGGAGGGCATTTCATAGAATCACAGGATGGTTTGGGTTGGAAGGAACCTTCAAGATCATCTCATTCTGCCCTCTGCCCTGGTCAGGGACACCTTCCACTGTCCCAGGCTGCTCCAAACCTCATCCAGCCTGGCCTTGGACACTTCCAGGGATCCAGGGGTAGCCACAGCTTCTCTGGGAACCTGTGCCAGGGTCTCAGCACCCTCACAGGGAGGAATTTCTTGCTGATATCTGATCTAATGGATAGATTTTTTTTTTCTCTGCTGGGGAGCCACAGAGAGCTCCAACTTCTCTGTCTCAGTGTATGAGATGAAAACTGGGATGAGATACTGGGGAAGTATCCATGTGGCCTGAACCCAGAGCAGCACAGAGCTTTAAAGGACAAAGAAAATAATGACTCAAGGTCTTGCCACAGGCTTAGAGGAAAAACTTGATGTTGTTCTCTTCAGTCTTTTCAAAAACTGAACAGGGTCATTTTTCTGTAGAGCAGTGGGGGTTTTTTGTTGATGAAAATCTAGACGGTTCTGAACTCCTTCAAAAAATACAAAATTCCCTTTCTCCCTTTTTGCAAGCCAAAGTTGCTGGATGAGTTAAAATGAGATTCACCAACATCAGTCCTCTGATCTGTATTTTATGAAGAATAAACTCACCTTCAAAACTCTCCTGGCTCTAGGCAAACCTGTAGGAAGCAAACAAGTGAGAAATTTTTGCCTTCTGATAGTTATGCCGTCATCGACATCTTATTTTATTAAAATTATGACCTATCATAACTACAGATTGCCCTCCACCTGCCCCAATAGTCCCTTTCCAGGCTGTGTTGTCAGAGCCCTTAGGAAGGGATCTGCCTTTCCCCTGCCCACTCTGCATTTGCCCTGAAAAGTCTGTAAGTCTCTGGAGCATTTAAATCATGGAAGAGAAGAGGAAGGCCAGGAGCTCGTTGTGCTGCACAGAGAATATTGGTTTTCTTTGAATATTGTTTTTCTTTGCACTGTTTTCTTCTGATGCCAGGGAAGGCAGTTTTGCTCCCCCTTCAACCCTTGTGTTTCATGAGCTCTCTGCAGTTCTGGAACAGAAATCAGCTCCCAGGAGACATTTTAAGAGTAAATGCTCCCAAATTTGCTGGCAGGAGCCTGTTACCAGTAACACAGCAGCTCTGAGGCCCACAGTGCAGGATTGCAGCTCTAACTCAGGGTGAAGCAGTGGTTGGGTGTGAGTGATGCAGCAGCAGCTCCACGGCTGTGTGAACCCTGGCAGGAGGCACTGCAGGAGCTGCATTTCCCTCTGATCCCAGAGGAAAAGCAGAAACTCCCCCCCGCCCAGGTCTTTAATTAACGCCTGGATAATGAGAAATCTCAGTGTGGAAACATTCCAGCAGCACAGGGCAGAGTTAACACTCATTTCCCAGGGTTGGGTCCTGCCAGTGCTGGGTCCTCCCAGCTGCACAAGCTCCAGCACTGTCTGCTCCTCAAGGAATTGGCACTTTGGAATTCCCAGTCAAGGCTTCCCCACCGGCCGTGCTGGCACCGTGCTGCTGCTTGGCTCAGGCTCCCAAACCCAAACTGGGAGGGGAAGACCAGGACAGAGAGCACCAACTGTGCTGGCAACCTGGAGGCAGATGCATCATCCAGGGAGGAAATAACATTCAGTGGTTTGTCTGGGGACAGGGCTCCAAATTTTCTCCGTGCTGCCTGAGCTCAGTCAGTGACTGTGACAAATGTTCCTGGGTGGCATCAGCTTTTCCTGACATCCTCGAGCCACTTTGTGAAGCCTGCCCTGCTTCAGATGGGCATCAAAACCCAGAGCAAGGCTGGCTGGCTGAGGATTCTTGTCTGGAGAACTGGGAAATTATAACAGCAAAGGAAATTACAGCAGAGCCAAAAAAATGCGATTTTTGAGCAAGATGTTGTTACCTGCGAAACCCAGGTGGGCCCTTCCCTCCCCCCACCCCTCCCACTGCAGGGTACAGTCTCCTGCTGCAGCAGTAATATCATTTTGTGTTCAAACAGACCTTTTTAAAGGAGGAAATAGCTCATTTCCACCTTGAGGAGAAAATGGAGGTCAGTTGTCCAGGGTCACACGGTGAGGCTTGGCAGATGAGGGATGTGGGCTGCCAGGTCCCCAGCCAGGCTCTCATCCCTCCCAGCCAAATTGCTGGTGACTCAGTCCTTTTTTTCCATTTCCTTCTGGACCTCCAGCAGTTGTGAGCAGTGGGGCTAAGGCCAGTGTGATCCCCAGACCCAGAGCCTAAAATCAGGTTTTTCAGTTCCTAAATTCTCGGGTAGATTAGGAAGTAATTTTTGTTGTCATATTTAGGTTCATTAGTAGCCTGTCAGATAAATTATCTCTGATCTCACTGATGACATTTGGTTGGGCTCCAGCTCCAAGCAAACCACAACTCTGCTGGTGGCTGACTGTGTTATTCCCAGCCAGTTGTCAGCAGGAGAAGAAAAATCATTACAAATTTTGTCACTTCCATTTGGTCCAGATTGGACAAACTGTGGTGGAAACTTTAATGTCTCATGAAAACAGAGCCATTGACTAGAAGTGGCATTTGCTGGCTTGTCCTCTCTGTGCTCTTTAGAGTCATCTCTGAGTTGTTTCTGAGCAGCAAGGGTTGGAGTTGGAAAAGCTGTCTGCTGGCAAACAAGATCACCCTTCACCTGGGTGTCAGAGTTCCTATAAAAACTGGATTTAAACTAAAAGAAAAGTGATTTAGATTAGATATGGGGAAGGAATTGTTCCCTGTGAGGGTGGGGAGGCCATGGGACAGCTGTGGCAGGAGCTGGTAGCTGCCTCTGGATCCCTGGAAGTGTCCAAGGCCAGGTTGGATGGGATTTGGAGCAGCCTGGGACAGTGGAAGGTGTCCCTGCCCATGGCAGAGAGTGAAAACAAGATGAACTTTAGACTTCCTGCCAACCCAAACCATTCTGTGATTCTCTGATTTAACCATCAATGTGTGGTTTCAGGGAGACAAAATGAAAGCCAGAAATTATCAGAGTCTTCTGCCTTTTAATTTATTTGTGACCAATGAGTGACTCGTCGTTACAACCCGCTCCCATTTTAAAGAGCATTTTGGCAGGTTTCCACCCCACTAATACCATATAGATAATTCTCTCACAATGTACCATAGATAATGCAATTATCCTAGAGTTTCCATAGACATGTTTTATATTATCTACTTAAAATAATCCTGTTTCCCTGCTGTAATCTAATCTAGCTGTGACTTGGTGTGCCCTAAACAAGATATGTGGTTGAAGGCAGGATAGAAATACTAAACAAGGGGAGGACAGGTGCTGTACCCTTGTTTTTCAATTGAGACACGATGGATTCAGAGTAGATTCAATGCTGCATCTGCCTTGGGTGGTACATTTGTGGGACAGTGAATATTTTAAAGGCACTGCTGATCACAGAATCAGAGAAATATTAAAGTTGGAGGAGCCCTCTGTGATCATCGAGTCAAACCATTAAGCTGACACTGCCAGCCCAGCACTAAACCATGTTCCTAAAGCACCACATCCACACATCTTGAACACTTCCAGGGACAGTGATTCAACCACCTCCCTTGTGGGTTTTTTATCTTCTTTTCTTCTGTTAGAGCCAAGATTAATGCACAGGAGATGCAGTTTTTGTGCTCAGACTCACTTGTTTATTAATTCTTATCTATAGCACAGTCTCACCAGTTGTGAGCTCCAATTAACAAGGTGGAAAATGGATGCTTCTAACTCTTCCCAAGGTCTTTTAAGTGCTAATTACCCAATAATGAGATGACATCTATATTATTTATACTTTAAACCCAATAACCAAATACCAAAGGTCTGCAATGTGGACCTTTTCACCCAATTACAAAAAAAAACACCCAAAACCATGAAGAAGATGATAAAGAGGAAGGACTTAGACAATGCCCTAAATCCTCCATATTGCTTTATATATATTACTACAGTCTAAAGCCTCAAATTTTCAGCTTCCAGGGTTTCAACACTCCCTGAGCATCCTGTTCCAATGCCTGACCACCCTCTCAGGTGAAGAAATTTTTCTTCCCCAAGCTCAGAAAGATCAAAGCAGCTGCTGGAAGAGTGTGACTGAGCCCTTTAGTCAGTGCAGCAGCTCATGGCTTTGGGAAGAGGGCAGTGGAATCTGTGGCTCTGAAGGGTTATTCCTGCTTCAGAGGCATGCAGGACCTGCCAAAAATCTGTGAGAAAAGGTGGTGAACCAATGTTCATGGCCTCAACCATGAACAATGGTTGGTCCAAGGTTGAACCAACCTTCCCCTGGCATCCAGCTGGCCCTGCTGGTGTGCAGGGCGTGCAGAGGGGTGAGCACTCTGAGGAGCATCCTCCAGCAGCTCCTTGGCACTGCCAGAACTCAGCTTTCCCTTCAGCTCTGCTGGCACCACAATAAACACAGCTCCACCACCCCCAGAGAACAGGAAGGGCCCAATGCAAAGCAAAACATGAACAGTTATTAGTATTGGAATAAGATTTGATGATATGGTTAGCAGGTTAAATAAGGATTGGTGGGGTTTAGCTGCCAAGCTGGATGTGTTTGCTGTGGGAAGCACACATTCCTCACATTTCTTGTGCTGGAAATCTGAGTGAAATGTGAAATGTCCTGTGCCATACCCAAGGAGTTCCCAGGTGATGTGAAAAATTCCCCCATCTGCACCACAAAATAGGTTTGAGCAGTTTTGTTCCTTTATCATCCTCTAATGATCTGTGTGCTGCAAAATTAATTTGTATTGGGCTGAAAACCTGGATGGGCCTTCAGCATCTGTCAAAACTTCCCAGTCCAACATCTGCCCTCTGCAAGCACAGGCATCCATCACTTTTCTCCCCTCTCTGTCTTCAAAGCATCTTATCATGGATGGGCAGTTTGGAAGTTTGGAAATTCAGATGGTTTATATGGGAAGAAAGAAAATCCCTTGTTTACATAACAGACCAGATTCTACCTTGAATTTTTCATGGACCCTGTGTCCCCACTGGGTTACACATCTGGTGGGGCCTCAGCTCAAGTGCCCTCAGGTGGGGTCAGTGCCACAACTCCTGTCCCCAAGGCGGTGTGAAAAAAGAGTTTTACCTTCTTAGAAAAATTTATAAGTTTAATAAAAAATAAAAAATAGACAGTTAGGAGACAGAAAAGCAAAAGTTTCAGCTGGGGTGCTTTACTAGAAGGCACTCCTTTACTCTTTTGAATTTTATGTTTTAAGGATCACTGTGTTACATATTCAATAGATCCTAATGCATGGTTCAAACATTCTTTTTGGGTTTGATCTGTTTCAATTCTCCCTCCAATCATTTTATCTGGTAGATCCATCTGTAGGTGGCTCCACTTCATCTGGTGACATGGGTCTCACAAATTCTTCTCCTGAGGTTTTTGGTCATCTTCATTTGGATAAGAAACAGAAAGTCAGCAGTCTTTATGTAGGAATGCAGGGTAACCCTCCATACTTTCTGGTTTGATCAGTTTAGATATTACAAAGAGAAAAAAACCTATTCTTTTTACTGTTAACACTACGTTACAATGAGAAAATATACATTTATCACCTTTTTAAAGTCTATTAATAAAAGATAATACAGTACAATTATACATAGAGTATTCATTTTAATATTTGTGAAAAGCCAACTATATAATATGCATTTATAACAGCAGGGACTCCCTTTTGTGCCCAGGGCACTGAGCTCTATCAGTCAAAATTCTGAGAATGGGCACTCATTCCTCCTGCCTTGAGCCACACAACCCACAAATGAGCTTCCCTTGTAGACATGTATATTTTATAGGCAAACATTCAGGCTGCAAACTCCAACCATCCTTTAGAGCTGTTGTTACAGCTGAAAAATCTGATGGATGCGGGAGGGCTCGCAGGTATAATACAAGCAGTGGTTTTGCCAGAGTTTAAAGTCAGATTAGTCAATATAAATGGAGGGCCTGCTTGTGCTTGTAGCATCAGAGATGCATCATCTGTTCAAGCTTCTGAGGGCCCTGCTCAGCCAGGCACTGGAGTGTGTGCTCACTGTGTGCTCAGCTGCAGGAACGTGAGTCCCATCCCTGCTCCCTCTGGGATTCCTGGCTGTGCTTAGAGATAAAAACATCCCCAAGGTGGCTTAAATATTCCATGAGCAGGGACGGACTGGAGTTTTAAACAGGTTTTTAAGTTTCAAGATCTTCCTGTTTGTGTGGAGGAGGCTGAGTACCCAGCCCTGCTGTCACCTCTCCACCTCCAAAAGCCACATTTATCCCCTTCTGTCTGAGCAGGCTGATACCTGCCTTGGACTGTGATTTCCACTTGAATCCATTCAGCCAGGGTTTGGCTTCCCTGGGCTTCAGTGTCCCAGTCCAAGCATACAATTTGTTAACTTCCCTCGATTAGAAAGCTGGTTTTCCCCANACCATCACAGAGCTCGTCCTGCAGGTCTCTCTCTGGTCTAGCACCAGAAATTGGAGGATTTATGGCTTTTGCAAGTTGTCTCTGATCAGGGCAGGTTTACAAGAGTGGATATAAACATGAACACTCTGTGATGAGCCAATAATGGAAGCATCTCCGTGAAAAAGGAGAAGAATGTACAAATGGTTGAGCAAGCAATGAGCAGTTTGAAAAAGCAGAGGCAGCAGCCAAAAATCCTGCTGCATGCTGGTGTTTCGGATGCTGGTTGTCACACACAGCAACCCAGCCAGGTAATTTGCTGCCTTTAGCACTGAAACAACTTCATTTTTCTTGCCTGAAGTGTTATCTTGGTGCCAACTGCTCTTGTAGTGCCTCTGTTGTGCCCTGCCTCCCATCAGCCATGCTGCTCTGCTGTGGGCAAATGTCAGTTTGAGAGATCCCACAATCCACTACTGCCCCAATTCATCCAAATTCTTCCAGCTACTTCAGTTATAGGATTGGAAAGGGCAGAGAGAGCCTCAAATTTAATATCCAAGTCACATAACACATGTTAAAGAGCTTGGAGAGTTAAGCCAGCTTCAGCTACCCTGCTTTAATTTTTTAAATGCCAAAGCTCCCCAGAAAGCATCTTTCAGAGGAGGATACCTACTTAAATCCTAAACACTCTGATAAAAATGCTATTTAAAATATTGGGATATATGAAACAGAGGCACTTGAAAGTGAATAAAACATTCAGCAAAGTAATTGTGCACACACATAAAACACTCACCCCATGCACACTCCACTGGTTTTGCGTTCTAAGCTTCAAATGATGGCCCATGAATTGATGCTGAATATAATGCGAAGGTTATGAAATTAAATAAAGTACAGTAGCAAAAAAAAAAAAAAAAACCCAAACCCAAACTCTATAAATAAACCCTGCCTGCTGTCCTGAGCTGTCCCCTAAACACACGTTCTTGTTCCACCCATGAATTGTAGTGGCTGGTATACCGTCCATCAGGGATTTAATTTCATTATTTCATCAAGGGAAGATCATAAAACCTGATTTTACAGCTACTGTAGAGAGGCTGAAAAGTGCCCAGAGAGGAGATGGAGTAGGCTGTTATTCCTGATTGACTCGAGCCAGTTAGATTGATTTCATCATGAGGGGAATATTTATTAATGTCTTCTATGCCACTAAATAACCAGAATGATTTAGAGTCTGTGCCTGTGATACAGAAATTCATCCCTGCCCTCAGCAGCATCAGGCCTGGTGAGCCTGAGGAGTCCAGATCCCTCTGCAAGGGGGAGATTTTCATTTGTAGCACATTTAGCATAAAATGTCGCTGTATTTTCTGCCCCATCTTCACACTCAGCCTCTTTTAGAGGCCACCTTGTGTATAAAATTAACTTCTACCTCATCTGCACCTTCAAACTTAGTGGAAAAGGTTGGGTGAGTTGCCTGGATGGCCCCAGATCTCATTCCAAATGCATCTTCACAAAGATACTGAAATAAATGACGAAGAAAAGCCAGCCCAAACTGGCTCTAAATCCAGCTGCTGTCGAACTGCTTGAGAAATGTAACTTAGGAACCTTTATTTTAAAATAAAACCAGACATCTGATGTTTTTCTCTTCTTAATTTAATCCTCATGGCCATCCCTTGAGCCTTCCTGCAGATGCCCAGCTCAGATCCCAGAGGTGATGGATTGTCTGTCCCTGCTGTGAAGGGCAGCTCTGCTGCTCTAAACCAGAACTGTCCAACAGGTTCAAGCTGACCCTTTTTTTCCTTTCACCTTTGAAAGTATTAAATCGAATATTAATATTAATATGGGGTCTAATTTTTGGACTTCTTGTTCCCTGCTCACCAGGTGCAAACTGGGCTGGACCACAGCAGGGGTAAGAGGGGCAAAGCTCAGCTTTCTCTCTTCTTTCAGTCTCCATAACCTCTCCACCTTTCCAGTCTGGATTTTATTCCATGACAACTGGCACATGACAGCCTGGCTCCTGCAGGGAAGCAGTGAGGGAATGTCTTCCTCAGGCAAATAGGGGATTTTGCCCTGCCCAGGATCTGTCAGTGCCTCAGCATTGTCCTCTGCTCCACAGGACAGGCAGGTTCACCTTCCTGTGCTCCTGTTCCTGAACTGGAGGATGAGTTTCCCTGCTGGAATGGCAGGAGAGGGTTACAAAGAGCACTGGATGGTTTGATTCCCTTAAGGACCTCTTTAGGGTGACACTGAGAAGGCAGCAGGACCAGCCCAAGTCCTTTGGCTCCAAGCCAAGCCCAGGCAATGCCAGTCCCAGGGATTTCTGTGATGGTTTCCTTGACTCACAGACAGAGACTCTGCCAGAAATCCTATCAAAACCCCCACTTTTGTGTTGAGAATTGAAGGCTCAGGGCAGCGTTACCAACCCAGGTTTAATTTAGAATCTCCTGACAAGCTGGTGCCACTTAAGTGACTAAGTTCCATTACTGTCTGCCCTTGCAGTTAATGTTTCAAATATTTCTGTATTTCCATCAACCATTGCCAGACTTCTTTTTTCTCTTATTGTGCCACGTGCTGGAAGCATCCCCTCAAAGGGCAAATTCAGAACCTAATCTTGTAATGAAAAAGCTTCAAAATGGCCTCAGGTTTGAATACATTAAAAATGAAGATAAAATTCCTGTTGGCATTTGAACAAGCTGCGTTGATCCCTGAGCCACCCTGTGCCCATAGCTTGTCCTGGAACTTCTGCTTTACTCATAGAATCATGGAATGGTTTAGGTTGGAAGGAACCTTCAAGATCATCCCATTTCATCCCCCTGCCCTGGGCAGGGACACCTCCCACTATCCCAGGTTGCTCCAAATCCCATCCAACCTGGCCTTGGGCACTTCCAGGGATCCAGGGGCAGACACAGCCTCTCTGGGCACCCTGTGCCAGGGTCTCAACACCCTCACAGGGAAGGATTTCTTCTTAAAATCTAATCTAAACCTCCCCTTTTTCATTCCCCCTTGTCCTGTCCCTCCATCCCTTGTCCCCAGTCCCTCTCCAGCTCTCCTGGAGCCCCTTTAGACCCTGGAAGGGGCTCTGAACTCTCCCTGGAGCCTTCTCCAGGTGAACATTCCCAGCTCCCCCTGCCTGGCTCCAGAGCAGAGGGCTCCAGCCCTCAGAGCAGCTCTCTGGAGGTGCAGATTATGGGCTGTAACACTCAAATGAATCCTGAGCTCTAAACATGGATCAGGACCCCCAGAGCAAAGTTTCTTATCTGGCTTTGATGATTGGCAGCCCAAACTGCTTCTGCTCTGAGGAGACCAAAGCTGAAACTGAGCTGTCAAATCATTAAACCAGATCAGGCTTTGATTCAGGTTTCCAGCCCAGCCAGCCCTGTCCATCCCAGCTCTGCTGTGCATTCACTCTCCTGGTGGAGGAGATAGATGTATTTTTTTCAGGAATGAGCAGTACTTTGGTATTAAAATGTGGCACAGCCCTTTCCTTTAAGGGATCTACACAAATAAGAGGGATCTCTGAGGAGAACTATCCAAACCAAGAGGTCAGCAGGGAAGCAGAAGAGCTCAGGTACCCAAAAGCAGCCCAGGGCATGGCTGGGATTGCCTGACTGCTGGTAAGATGAAATTGTTCAGAGAATAACAGCAAAAGCTTTTTCTTGTCTTTTTTGTTGTTCTCCCCCCAGTATTATTTTAATCAGTTTGGCAGCAGAAATGACTGCAAGGCATCCCTCACCAGTTTATTTCTCTTACTGGTAAACATGTGTGAAATGACAGATGTTCCTATGGAAACTTGAGTCCTGTGGCCACTTGAAAATGAGCCCAGGGGCTTGTAACAAGTGATGTGCTCATTACCTTGCCCGTGCTGAGACAGCAGGAAATGCCCACCTGGCTTTGTGAGAGAATTTCTGAGGTGTTGATGTCTGCAGAGCACTTGGAGACCCAGCATGGAGCAGCAGTGCCAGTGTGCTGTTTGGAGCTGGGCCCTGTTCCCCGTGAGGACAGCAGCAAAGGCTGGGGCCCAAAGGTGCTTTTCAAGATTTCCAAGTGCCTGACCTTCCCATTTCAGCAATATTTAACATTGCACTCACATCCACACACATATACACAAAAACCAATAAATAAGATTTCATCGGGTTTTTTTTTTCCTGGTACTCATACAGCTGCACTATTCTGGGAATTGCTTTATTGCAGCATTCAGGGGCAAATTAGTCTTGCCAATAATTGCTGAGTGACAAGTGTGTTGTGTTTTCTCCTCCTGGATGTTTCCATCTCTCCCTCCTCTGCATTAAAGCACAGACCAGCACTTTTTACTCACTGCTCCTCTGCACTGAGGAGCAGAGATGTGACTCCTGTCTGACACTGTCAAGGGATATGGACACCTGTGATGGTTCTGGCTTCTTTTTTTCCTTGCCAAGGTTGGGATTAATACACAGGAAAGGTTGATTTCATGTTTGGACTTGGATATTTATTGTTTCTTATCTTATCTTATTTACAGACTCACGAGGCATGAGCTCAATCTAGCAAGTTAGAGAAATGGGGTAACATGGAGTGCCTCTAACTCTTTCCAAGGTTATTCAAGTGATAATCACCCAATAATGAGGTGACACCTGTATTATTTATATTTCTGACCCAATAATCACCACCCAAGGCCTGAAATGCAGACCTTTCCCACCCAATTACAGAAAAACACCCAAACCCATGAAGGAGAAGGAAGAAGAACATGAAGAAGAAACACTTAGGCAATGCCCAAAGCCTTCCATCTTGACTCACACATATTACTAAATACTAAAATCTTAAATCTGAGTTTTCCACCCTGTGAGATCGCACAATACCATTCAAACTACACACCCACAGCCCCAGTGCCATCACTCAATTTTGGGAGCCTGTTCCAAGGCCTATAGTCAAATGCAGTGCCTGCCTGAGGGTCAGCACCCTCAGCTCAGAAAGCCTGAAATTTTCAGCCTGCAGGGTTCCAACAGACACCCAGGCTCTCTTCCCAAATAGACTTCTGCCAGATTAAACAATTCCATGAGCTGGGATTTGGTTGCTCTGAGGTGAGCCTGGTGCTGCCCTGTGGATGGTTAGCCCAGAAATGGGATGTTTTGTGTCATCAGGTTGGGTTTTCCAGTCCTCAGAGTTCAACCAGCCACTTTTCCCCTGTATAAATTCTGAGGCACCTGCAGCTGGTGCCCTTTTTCCTGGTCACTCCACTCCTCCCACACCATAGGGCAGTCAGCACTGGAGTGAGCAGTTTGCATCCTCCTCTGCCTCTGACAGGCTCAGGGTGCTGTGAGGCCTCAGGGTTGTGTGTCTGGCCATGCCTGGGGTGGGAGATGCACAAAGTTCACAGAATCACAGAATGCCCTGAGCTGGAGGGATCCACAAGGTTCATCAACGTACACAGCTCCTAAGTTCAGTGCTTCCAAAATCTGAGTCATTGGTTAATAAGGGGAAAAAAACCTTTAGCCAGGAGTGTGTTTGATACCTGTGGGATTAACAAATTAATGGTTTTCTGCTCCTGAAGATGGATCCCCAATGCCTGCACCCACTGCCCTGCCTGGGGCAGCTGTGTCAGGGTGCAGAGCCTCTCTCTCCTCTTTTATTCCCCTGCCTAAAGTCAGAGAAAGCTTTTCCCTTCATTCCCCCTCTCTTCCCCATCAAGCAGGGCTGCAGAGATTCAGGCTTTACTTCCAGGCACATGCAAGTGGTTTATACCAGAAAGCTCAATATTCCCTGGAGCCTCATCCCTCCAAAATCAAATTTTTCTCCTCACCAAGGTCTCACTCCACTCCCTGTGTGCTGTCCTGCATTGCAGGCAATCCCATCACTGCTCTTACTCAGACCTGCAGTTGAAATAAAATGCTTCTTTGAACAGAAAACCTTTTTCCCAGAGTTGGCCACAGCAACAGAAACAGTGGATAGGGATGTTCTCCCTCATGGACCATGGCCACTCTCCCTCAGCCTTCAGCTGAGGCTGGGCAGTGCTGCATGGGGACCAAACCCTCTGCTAGAGCTGCTGGAAAATGCCTTTTTCAATGTCAGGGCTCAGTCTGCTGGGGAGAAAAGCTCTTTGATCCATTTTCCTGGCATTTGCAACAGAAGTGCAGCACAACCCTGTTCCTGTGGGAATTTGCTACTCGATATCCCATGCTGTTCAAGGTGAGCTGGGGCTAAGCTGCCTGGAGATCAGAACAACAGAGGCAGATCAGCTCTTCTTTAGGCCATAAAATATTCTCAGGCACGATTTTGGGTCAGGAAAAGGTGTGGTGGGACAAGCAAGAGCCTCCAGCCTCTCTGTCCTGCTTGGAGGGGGCCTGTGCTGGAGGTAAAACAAACCACTCCAAAAATCACCATATTGCAGTCCACAATATTTTGGCTCCAGCTGTCACAGGGGTGGCTGGCACATCTCACCCCTCATCCAGCCTTTCCAGCAGCCCCTGCCTGCCATGAAAACAGCACCAATTTGATCCTGTTGCTTTTTAGTCTCCTGACCAACATTATTCCCAAATTATAGCTCTGGAAAGGATTTTGACATCCTCAGCAGGAGTGGGGGGGGATGAGGAGGAGATTGTGAGCCCAGCCCCACAGAGCTGTAAATAGTTAACTGCTAAAAGCTGGGTGAATTACTCTGAGCATTCAATTCTGGGATCTGGGAAAGCTCATTTTTGGTCTTCATGGACTGTTTTCTCTGAAAACAAGTTTTATAGTGTCTAAAGGCCTAGAGCATTATCAACTGATGTAGGAAACTGCCAAGTCTGCTTATCAAACACAGGAAACTGTGATCCTATAGGAGAAATCCACCCTCCCTAGTGTCACTGACTGCCATGCCAGCATCCCCACAGCCCCGTGGGTTTATTGAGGGGAATGGTTGTGTGCAGCCAGCTCTGAAAAAACAGCCAGTGTCACCTCTGAGTCCCCAGCAGGGACAGCCCAGGTAAGGCACTGGGAGCAGTGTGGGGTCTTCTCCAAGGGATCCTGTTGGAATCCTGGGCACTGAGAATTTTGGGCTTTCTGCTCTAGCAGGCACTGACCCCCAAGCAAACACTGCATTGGACCTGAGGCCATGGAACAGGCTTCCAAAATTGAGTGACAGCACTGGGATTGTGGGTGTGGAGTTTGAATAGAAGTGTGTGATATCACAGGGTGCAAAACTTAAGATTTCAGTATATAGTAATAGATATAAAACAAGATGGAGCATTTAGGGTGTTGGCTATGTTCTTCTTCTTTCACCTTCTTCATGGGTTTGGGTGGTGTTTTGTAATTGGGTGAAAAAATCCACATTGTGGACCACAGCTGTTTGGTTATTGGGCTAAAAGTAAAAAAAAATATAGGTGTCATCTCATAATTGCATAATTAATGCTTAAAAGACCTTGGAGAAAGTTAGAGACAGAGCCATTTTCTACCTTGTTAGCCAGAGCTCACAACTCCTGAGACTGTAACATAGACAAGAATTAATAAACATCTGAGTCGGAACACGAAATCTGTGTCTCTTGAGCATTTAATCCCAGCTCTAACAGAAGGAGATAAAAACCAACAGGATCCAACCTACAGGGAAGGTGACCTGGTGGAGGGAGCAGTGATGGATGTGGCAAAACAAAGTCCATACCCCATAATGTGTTGCAAAGATGGGCTTCATCTCCCCTGAGAGCTGGGAGGTGCCACTGGCTCCTCCCAGTGTCCCTGTCCCCTGGGGGACACAGCCAGGGGACCCCAGGGTGACACAGTCCCTTTCCATCTTCCTCTCACACCTGAAATCCTTCCTCTTGCCCAACCAGGTTAACATTCCCCAGCTTCTCTCTCAGCTCCCATAATAATTGATACAGCTGGAAAATACAAGTCGTAGGGGGTTGATTTCCTTCCTGGGGGAATGTTGTTGTTCCATGGCATGGCTTTCCTCCCCAAGCTCTTTGTAAGTGCCCCCCTGCACATCCCTGAGGGACTGCTGAGGTGCTCAGGTGCTTCATCAGGGGCACTTACTTAATTACCTTGAAGTGAAATCTGGCCTCCTTTTCTAGCCCAAAATTCAGGCATGACTTAAGGAAAACACAAAAAAAAACCCCAAAAAACAAGCATTTTCCTTTTCTGCTTGAAACTGGAGGGGGATTGACTGAAACAAGCTGCTGAAGTGGGCTCAAAATTAGGGACAACTCATCTGTCTGTCACTTCCTGACACATGGAGCACAGCACACATCCACCAGCCCCAATCCTGCTCCAGCTTTGGCGTCAAGCAGGCGGCTGCACCTCGCAGTGAGGCAGGTCTGGAGGACAAGCATCCCTGCTCCACGGGGAGTGGAACCCTTCCCAACCACTCCTAACAGCCAAGTCACCTCGAAAAAGACATCAATGCCCCCAGGAGCAGGGCTGGAGCTGTGTTTCTGTGTCATCTTCTCTGGTAATTGTCACTTGTTTGGGCCTGTGGCGCCTTGGCAGCCAGGATGGGTAGGCAATAATGTAGCAGCTTATTAATTATGCTGCTTTATAAACTCTCCATCTTATCTACAAGCAGATCCTTACTCTGACGAGGAGCCTGTGCAGGCAGGCACAGCCAGCTACAAGGTGTTATTAATTGTAGCACATGGCTGTTTACAGAGATACAACCCCGCTCCCACCTCCAAAGGGATTAAACGAGACCTCTCCCAGAAAACGTGTGTGAAAAATGGACCTAAAATGAAATCCTTCACCACGATGCTATTTTTAAGCCAGAATTGCATTTTCGCTCTACAGGCACATCAGCCCCGCAGCAGGGGCGTTAGATTAAACTGCAAAATTTAAATAAATGACACTTTAAAAATGCCCTGGAGCCAGGCAGCTCCCGGAGATGAGATGTCTGCAGGGAGAGAGCAGCAGCGTGGTTGTGGTGTGGGCATCTCTCCTGCCTGGGGAAGCTGCTCTGCTCAGCCCAGCCCCCAGAGCCCCACCAGAGCTGGGGCAAAGACTCTTCTTTCCCTGTGCAGGGCTCAGATAATCCTGGCACATCACAGAGCAGCTGGAAGAGCTGGAAATTTGCTTTTAAGGTGACCATGACTCACATTGCTGTGGTCAGAAATGACCCAGCACAAGAGCTGGCACAGCTTCCCCTGTCCCATTCCGTTCTGGGAGCCCATTCTGTTTTCCCAACATTCATCCAGAGGGTTTTTACTTCTTGTCTTGGGCTGCAATGCAAGATGGAACTAAAAGTATGTATTTTGTTACCATCTGTTGAAACCAGTTGGAGAGGTGTTTTTTCTCTTCTATGACCCATTCCCCATAACTCCGGGGGGAGGGGATGGGTGTCTTCTGTTAAAGAAGATTAAAAAAAACTTATAGAAGATTTTTTTTTAAATTATATAAAAATAAACAAAAATTTAAAAAGTAGATGGGCCAGCTGTTAAATGCAGCTGGGGCAGAGTTCTTTATCCCTTCCAGGACCCATCCTCCCCCCAGGGGATCTCTGCTGTCCATGGGCCATCCAGGCTCACTGCAGGGCTGAGACAATTCCATCATCCCACCCCGGGGGAGGAGCCCAGCATTCCCACCTGGATCAAAGCTGGCATTCAGAGCAGCAGCACAGCCTGTGTGCACTGGATTGCCAGAGGGAGCCCAGACCCATCTCAGCACCACTGGACCTTCAGAGGGAAACTACACCCTTCTACAGGGTCATCTCTGCTCCAACAGAACCACATCTGTTACTCCAGGAGGACTGGACTGGACTGACACCAACACCCTGACCAACGGGGGTCAGGTTGTGTTCTGTCCGTGGGTTTTTGGGTTGTTTTGGGTTTTTTTTCATACTACTACATTTGTATTTTTAATATTCCTAGTAAAGAATACCAAATATTATTCCTATTCCCATATCTTTGGCTGAAAACCCCTTGATTTCAAAATTATAATAATTCAGAGGGAGGGGGTTTACATTCTCCATTTCAAGGGAAGCTCTGGCTTTTCCCTGGCAGACACCTATCTTTCCAAACCAGGACACTTCTTTCTGCCCTCTTCCATCAGTTGGGTTTTGCACAGGCTCAGAAATTTGACTGAAATATGGGGAAGTCCTCAACCCTCAGAGAATGTTATATTGATAAACTTCTTCGTTCTTATTAGCATTTTCCTAAGAAATGTTTTGTCCTCTCTGGTAGGCAAAGTGTCCCTATTTCCCTGAAATACCCAGGCTGCCCTCAGCCCCAGCCTCCCCTCCTGGAGCTGTTGTGACAACACAGACACTCATTTTTACAGAACAACTCACCCTTACTGATGTCAAATGTTGTTAAAATAATCTTCTTAGAAAGCTGCTAGATTTATGGTTACTTTTTACTGCCAGTTTTTTTTTTTTTTTTTAAGAAAATCAATCCTTTTGTATTTTCCCCTTTGAAAAATTCCTCCAGTAAATTTCCTCCTCTGAACTGCTCTGACAGAAATCACTTCCCTGCCCTTTCTGCTTTTCAAGAAATGGGAAAATCGCAGGCAATAAATGGCAAACCTCTGAGCCTCATTGACAGAAATGAGATGGTTCAGAAAAACAAGTATTATTTATAGTTATCACTATTTTCCTAGTTTGTTCCTGTTTTTCACCTGTGTCTCCTGAGCTGTGCTACATCTCTGGGATTGTTGAAACCCTGGGCACTGAGAATTTTAGACTTTCTGTGCTGACAGGCACTGACCCCCAAGCAAACACTGAATTTGACATGAGGCCTTGGAGCAGGCTTCCAAAATTGAGTAACACTGGGATTATGGGTGTGTAGTTTGCATAGAAGTGTGTGATATCACAGGGTGGAAAACTTAGAGTTTAAGGGTTTAGAATATAGTACTATATACAAGGCAAGATGGAGGATTTAGGGCAGAGGCTGAGTCCTTTTTCACCTTCTCCATGGGTCTGGGTGGGATTTTGTGATTGGGTAGAAAAATCCACATTGCAGGCCACAGGTGGTTGTTTATTGGGTTAAAAGTAAAAATAATTTAGGTGTCATTTCTTAATTGGACAGTTTATCCTTAAAAGGCCTTGTAGAAAGAGAGATGGGGGGACATTTTTTAGTTTGTTAGCTGGAAGTGCTGTAGAACTCAGGGTTTGTGAGACTGTAATAGAGATAAGAAATAATAAACATCTGAGTCCGAATAAGAAATACCTTCTCCAGCATTTAATCCTGACCCTGGCAAAAAAAAACATGTGATGGCATTTTTGGCTTTTTTTCTGATGTTATTGTCAGTGACACGGGATGACATCCCACCTCCCAGTGATGGTGTGGCAGCTCAGATCCCTGTTTGCTGGAGTGCACCAGGGGCTGCTCAGGAATTCCCCAGCCCTGCTGCTGGGGGAACAGGCAAGTGGTTAACTGGGATCCCCAGCTGCTCCAGAGGCTGGAGGGTGACTCAGTGCTTGCATCAGGCTCTGAGAGTTCAATTGCTTTTGTCCTTGTAGGGAACGGCGTTATCAGCCCGGCTGCTGCACATGACAAGCAGCTCCTCAATCATTTTATGCAAAAGTTCACAGTAGGACAGTTTTATTTTTGGATATGGCAATGAGTGAAAGTTTGGCAGGAGGAAGCAGGATTTGGATGGAGGAAATCAGACAGGGCTCCACCCCACGTCTCTCCAGCTTGGGGGATTTTGGATTTGAGCACCGACGCCTGTTTTCTTTGCACACAGCAGAGCTTTGGGACTGAAGCCCCAAAGAAGACATCGATAAAAACAACACTTAAGAGGCTTTTGGGGGAGCCAAACCCCCCTCTAACACTTCCCTGGGTGTCACTGGGGAGGGCCACCAAGTGACCCCACCTGGAGGGACACCAGAGACCCCACCCTGTCCCTTGCAGCTCACACCAAGTGTGAGGCCACCCCAAATCCCACCAACAAAACACCCCTGCAGGAAGATGACTGCAAAACCTCAGTCCAACCAGGAGCTCTGCTGTCATCTCTACATCCATCAGATGCACCTTGTAGGAGGGGAGAAGGCCTGAGATTAGATTGCACTGCAGTCTCCAAGAAAAACTGCTTTTTCATGACAAAAGTGATGAATTGCTGTCCATTTGGGGAAGATCACATCTGTGTGTGTGGCAGTCAGAGCAGTTCAGTGCTCTGAGACTGAGGGTGATGAATCAGTAGTGTGGGGCCTGGAATTCATCCAAGGGAGGAAAAAAATCTCTATTTCATACATATATAAACACATACCTCCCCGCATGGGTATCTTGAGTCTGAAACCCATTTTCTGCTGCCCAAAGAGAGTGGGAAGCATTCTCTCATTTAATGTTTTCCTTTAAATAACCCAAGATTTTACCTACTCCTGCTCACACCTTTTTTTGCATCCAAGACAGGATGGGATGAGGATGAGGATGAGGATGAGGGAAGTTAATGATGCCCCATTTAATGAGGTTTCATTAATAAACTGTTTATCTCAGTGGCATGTTTTTTCCCAGACTGTGACTGGTTTAGGTCAGACAGGGCTTGGAACAACCTGGTCTGGTGGAATGTGCCTGTGGCAGGGGCTTGGAACAACATGGGCTTTAAGGCCCCTTAGGATTCTGTGATTCTGTCATTCTATAATTGTATGATTTTACAAAAGCAGGTATTAAACACACAACCCCTTCCCCAGGCAGCGCTGTGGTTGAGACGTTAATGGAGAAGAAATTGCCAATCTATTAAAAGACATCTGCTTTTAAAGATAAACTCAGCTCACATTCCTCTTTCTGTGGTGACTCTTTCATTCCCAGGCCACCAGCTGAAAACTGCTTGGAGGGAGGCTGGGGGGGAAGCAGGGGAGATAATTCCTCCTGTGCCCCAGCCCTGTGTAGCTGCTCCCCCGGCCTGGGAGGAAAAGCTGCTGCTCTGGCATCTGCTAAAGCCTGGGCAGGTTTTAGTGCTGCTCCTCATTCATGGTGGCACCTCCAGGAGAGGCTCTGGCCATGCTGTCTCTTTGCTGTCTGGGCAGGCTGCCATGTGGGAAGGGGTCAGGATATGCAAAAGCATCACCACAACAGGCTGTAAAATACTTACAGCACCTGCAAGCTGTCAAGCCTGGGATCTGACACGACACCGCTCTTCTCTTCCCCAAACAGAGGAAAAAAACAGCATTTAAAACACTCAGAGCCTGCTAAGGGCCAAATGTCAGGTGTCTAAACATCTTTACAATGGCCTTAAGTGTTGCCTGGAGGTTTGGGGGGTTTTTTAAGCCTGTCTTTGATCCCTTGGACAGAAGTGATCAGGGACATCTCCTGCATGCCTGTGGCAGTGGGCTGGGGGCACATTGCAGCCCAGCTCCTGGAGGAACCTCCTTCTCTGAAGAGGATCCCAGAATGGTTTGTGCTTGGAGAGACCTTGAAGATCATTTTGTTCCACCCCATGCCATGGGAAAGGGCACCTTCTGCTATCCCAGGTTGTTCCAAGCCCTGTCCAACCTGGCCTTGGACACTTGCAGGGATGGGACAGCCATTCCCTTCAGTACCCCAGGAAATTCACAGTCTGTGGAATGCAGTAAATCTGGATACTGGCTGTCTTTATAAGACAGAGGTTTGGGTGGATAATTTATGAAGGATGGTAATAAAACAGACTGCACGGTTTAGATCTTAATAAAACTGTGATGCCTTTTGTCTGATTTTATGGACAAATTTTATTAACTTAGTACCTCTGTACCAGAGAGGCCTGACAGGTTTCTTATGGCTGAGAGCTCTCCTGAACAGCAGAAGATCAGAAACATTTAGTGGCCGACAGCAGGAGATCACAAACCCCCTTGCAAATCCATCCTCCTCAGCTGGGTCAGGGCTGGGATGGAGCTGCAGGAGTGTGAAAATCACAGAATTATGGAATGGTTTGGACTGGGAGGGACCTTCAAGACCATCCTGCTCCACCCCCTGCCATGGGCAGGGAGACCTTCCACTGTCCCAGGTTGCTCCAAGCCCCATCCAACCTGGCCTGGGACAATTCCAGGAGTGGGGCAGCCACAGCTTCTCTGGAGGAGCTGCTGGCCTGGAGCCACCCCGGCTGGCAGCCAGGGCTGGCAGCACTCAGGGACAGCTGGTGCCTGGGAGCACGGGGAATTAGGAAGGGTTTGCTAACAAATCTCATTCCAAGCCATAATCAGCAGTGCTCAAGCACCCATCCACAGCCTCCCTGTCCCACCCCCACACCTCACATCAGAGTGTTACCCAAAAATGTGGGGATGAGTCCCCACGCTGGCTGTGTGGCTGTGACAGAAGGATATCCCTGCTGGAGGATTCATGGGGGTGGGATGAGACCACAGCAGCCATGGGTGGAGACCCTTGGAGACACCCCAAAACCAGCTCTGCTTGCCCTGCCCAGCCCAGCTCCTTCCTCCCAGGGACAAAATCCAGGTGAGAGCAACAGGTCTCAGCGTGCTGCCCTTCCTCATCCCAGCTGGTTCATGGATGTGTTTATCTGCTACTAATTATCCAAATGATTTGTATCTCCTCTAGGACTAGGCCCAGCTCCCCTCTGTGAGTGATCCCCCACCCATTTGTGCCTGCCTCCTTAAGTTCATTTAGGTGAATTTCTGAGGTGCTGATTCTGACACTTGTGTGCAAGACTTTGCACCCTCCACCATGGCCATGGGATGGGGGAAATGGCCTTGGGATGGTGAAAAGGCCTTGGGATGGGGGAAATGGCCTTGGGGAGTTCTCTACCAGGAACAGCTGTGGGATTTATGGTGTTTTCCTTGGAGAGTTTCATCGCCCTGCATGACACAGCCCATAGGGAGATCATCTGTGTGTTCTTTCTCTGCCCTTTCCTGCAGACAGGACAATGCAGCAGACATGGGAGGGTGGTGGGGTTTGACTGGGACCCAAACCCCACCCAAGGCATCCACACTGCTGAAGGACACGGCCAGCATCCTCCTCCCTTGTACTCCAGGGTTAAAAAAAGGGGGGGAGAAAAAGGAAAGAGAGAGCAGCAGCATTCTCCTTTTGTTGCCATAGCAGCCTTCTGGATTATTTAGACTGATAGCATTTGTAAAAATTCAACAAAGGGTAAAGGATCACTTGGAAATGGGAGCAGATGTAACAGTGCGTGCCATATGCCACTGGGAAAAAAAAATCTATTGGCAAAGGCAGCATCATCAGAAGGAAAGCATAACCCATATTGTGCCACGGAAAATGTCACTTTCTCTAGATTACAGGGTAGAGCTCTGGAGCAGGGAAAATTCTGCTCACATGTATAATCGTCCCCAGCACAGCGCTGTGGGGAGGTGGGCTGGCCTCCCCCCCAGGACCTGCTGAACCTCCATGTGACACAAAGGGAAGGTTGTTAACATTAAAGATTAATTAACCCTCGCACGCAGCCTAATGGAACTCACTCCTGAGAAATCCTGCCTGCACAATGGATGAATGATGAGGGGCTGTGTGAGGAGCAGAGCCCGTGGAAAGCTGCTGGCTTTACACCCTGAGCTGCTGCTGCAGCCAGCCCTGCAGTAGTGACAGAGCTTCTCAGAGCACCAGATCAAACCCAAGAGCTGCTGAAGGCTCCACAGCAGCTGGTGGTGCCTAAGGGGAGTTATCCTGAGCAGGGCTCCCAGCTCCAGGGAGGGAGGGGACTGGAGGCTGGGGAGGCTGTGGGTGAGGGGGAGCTGCTCCCCAGCATCAACCTCATCCCATTGCTCCAGGAAAGCACAGCCCAGTGCTCCTCATGAGTCCAGCCAACACCAGAGTCCTGCCAGAAAGGCATGTGGGGGATGAACAGAGGCCAGCACACCCAAAATGTGCATGGATGAGGTTGGACAAGGCTTGGAGCAACCTGGGATGGTGGAAAGTGTCCTGCCCCTGCAGGAGGGTTGGAATGAAATGAGTTTTAAGGCTTTTCTCAACCCAAACTGCACTGTGATTCTCTGATAACACTTGGGAGGATGAAGCCTGGATGGGGACAGCTCTGGTCTCACCTCCAGAACCCTTCTCTGAAACTCCCTATAATGAGAGGCAGATAAGCCAGAGCTCCCATTGCCACTCACCCGAGACTGCATGGGGCTTAAAAGGCTCTTATTTATCAGATCCTCATTATGAAAGTGGTTATTGAATGCCCAGACGTTCCTACAGCAGCCTGGGCAGCCCTCCTGTGTATGTCCCCTTGCTTGCTGCCACTGCTGCAATTTTAAAATAAATAAATAAACCAGAATGGCCACGTAATTATAGGAAATGAAGACACACATTAGGCTGGAGCAGCAGGGAATCATTATTTGCTGTCCTTCAGCACCCCAAAGCAAACAAGGGTGGAAGGGAGGCTCGCTGTGGGTCAGAGCTCTGTGTTCCCCACTCTGGCACTGGCACAGGGCCAGGGATGGGAAGCAAACTCTGGGAATGGGGGATTTGGCACCACCATGAGAGCCAAAACCACGTGCAGAAGGGAGGGAAGGGCATGGCCAGAGGCACAGCAGGGCTGGAGATAGGGAATGGAGCAGAAATATCCCAAAGTGGAGCACACAGAGCCCCTGAGTCATCCCGAGCAGGGAGCTCTGAGCCCAAGGGCAGCGAGGCACCAGGGCCGGCCCCCGCAGCTCCTCGGGTGTCCGCGGGGGTGGGACAGCACCAAAGCCGGCCCTGAGGGCAGCTAAAACCACCTCGTCTGCAATTTCCAAGGAAAAAAGTTGCTTTATTAAATTACCAGCCTGTGGAAAATATGTATCCTGCTCCTCTTGAGAGGAGAGAGACACATAAAATTAGGGCTCGTTTCGACAAGACACCTTCAGTGAGTGTAAATCACTCATGGGTTGATTAACTTCTCTTC
The DNA here is from genome assembly GCA_024734555.1 of Trochalopteron elliotii. Taxonomy (NCBI): domain Eukaryota; kingdom Metazoa; phylum Chordata; class Aves; order Passeriformes; family Leiothrichidae; genus Trochalopteron; species Trochalopteron elliotii. Next base: position 691,379 of record JANPWX010000544.1, read on the forward strand.
TTAGGCAATTCTGCAAGTTAGATGACAAAGCTTCCTCTCCTCCTGAAGGCTTTTACTGAACTTGTAAAAAATCCAGGTATACTAATGTCTTTCTTTTTTATTATTATTATTATTTCAGAGCCAAGGCAGCACTGCAGCATTACTGTCTGGGAGCTGTTTGTCATTGTACAGGACTGTTTACCTTGTTTTTTCCTCAAATACCAGCAAATTAAAAAGAAAATGGAAAGAGAATTTCATCAGCCATGACAAACGATGCCATTTTTTGATGCATATGCAAAACAGCAAATTAGGCATTTGCTGATGCTCTTCCATTTACGACACAGAAGGGATGGGATGCTGGGTATGTCCTCTGGGAGCAGCACAGGAGGGGAGGGGTGGACTGGGTTGCCAGAACCAAAATATGATAAAAATATTGTAAATCCCCAGAAAACTCAGAAATTCCCCAAACTGGCCATGGACAGCTCATATCTGTGATAGCAGTGGCAGAAAAATCCCCCAGGGCTGGGGAGCCAGGCAGCTCCTATCCTGCCCAGGGGATATTCATCTCCTGGCCCTGTCTTGGCTCCAACCCTCACAGTTTCTCCCTGCTGAGATGCTGAGGCACTGAGGATGGAGATTTCAGGCTGCTCAGGAACTGTTTTAATTCGAGGCATGACTATTTGGACCAGCAATTATGTGCTTGGTGAAACTCAGACACAGACACCTCCCAGGTCCTGTCTGAAGGCAACACTGAGCACAGGATTGACACCTGTGGCATTCATGACTACCCCTTTGTTCCCTTTTGTTCCTCCTTTGAGGGAGGAGGATGAACATCCCTGTTCCTGGCTCTGCACACCTTCATCCCAACTGCTAAACCACTGTTTTCCCCTGGGAACCTGCCTCCAGCGTGGAGGAACTCATTTCATCTCATCAGCTTCACCTGCAACATTTTGCCTGTGAAGACACCGTAGCACAACAAAAATAATCTTTATGTGTGTGCTCTACTCATGTCTGAATGTATGCACAATGTGAAAACATAATCATTTTTAAGCCCACTTGCAGCAACATTTCTCTCATGCTGGGGCTGCTCCCCTGCTCCTCCTCCCTGCAGAAATTCAGATAAAAGAGGGGGGAAAACAAATCCTGCAGCTTCCTAGCCCAGGCTCGGGCAAAGCAGGGATGTGCTGTTAACACAGAGGAGTGATCCTGCGAGCTGCTGGAATGCTTTCTTGGATTGACAAATAATAAATGCTGATTCCTCTGGGCTCTAGCAAGAGCAGGGACTGCAGTGAGGAGGGAAGGACGAGCACCCACCCTGCCAAGGGCAGCTCCTCAGCGAGGCTGGCAAAGCCTCTCACACCTTGCACAGCAAGTCCAAGTATCTCTGTGCTAACTTTGATAAATGATGGAATACATCCTCAAAAATAAACTCTGTCAAGGAAAGCTGATAGCAATAAAGGAGTTATGAGAGGAGAGGAAATTTGCCATTCAGAGAGAGATAACCTTGCAAATACTCTGTATTCCTGACACAGAGAGAACAGAACCGACACGCTCGCTGCTCTCCCGCCCATTCCAAAGAATCCGAGCTTTTCCACAAGCTGTGAAAAGGATCGTGCTTTATCTGCTCCTTCCCAGGTTCAGCTGAGGTTTCAGCAGGAGCTTGCTGAACCATCAGTGCCTGCAATTAACACTTGCAACTATTTTTACAGCGGGATCTGGGCTGGGTGTTGGAGAGCCCCCGGAGAGAGGCTCAGGCGTGCGCTGCGGCGAGCGCGGCTGCGGGAGGAGCATCACCCTGACTCCACAGGCTGCTCCCTCCCTTCCATCCCCACAACGCTCCTGGAACCCTGGGGGAACCCTGAAAACCTCTAATCTCAGCCTAACCCTTAGGTGGACCCTACTGGGGACCCTAAAGACAGAGCTCTGTGTGGTCCTCACTCCCTGCTGAGAGCACGGCTGAGCACTGCTGCCCTCTGAACGTCATCACCTTGGGACTTGGGATGTCCAACTTCCAAATTTTGGAAATTTGTCAAAAAAAGCTTCCAGGTGTAATTTGGACTGCAAGGCAGCCGGCCTAGAAAGAAGGGGCTGGAGCCTGAGGCCTCTGGTGCAAGCTGGGGTGGGGGGAAGGCTTTGGGCAGTGCAGAGCTGGGCTCTCCTGGCAGGGAGTTTGGGAGCAAGAGGAGATTGTGTGCAGGATTGCTGAAGGAGGCTGTGAGAAACTGTCCTAAGGGTGAGATGCTGGTTTGTTTTGTAGCAGAGTAAATCCAGTGTGGATTCGTGGAGCTCTCCAGCTTTACTCCAGGTCCCTCAGGCAGGACAGACTGCCCACTGCAGGTACAAATGTGTCCTCTCATGACAGGTCAGACACTTGCCAAAAGCAGAAACAACAGGCTGGAGCTGGGAGCTGTGGATTGGGAAGTCTGGAATTGAATACACAATCAATTCACGAGGCCACCTCTGGGATACCCCAAGTCTCTGGTGCCACACAAAGCCAGAGGTGATGTCCAGTGCTGTTACCCAGGCTGAGGATGTAAAAAAGAACATTTTATTATTCAGTTCCTGGAGTGACCCAAGTGTAGATGGCAGATCATGCTGTGGATCACTCACAGCCACAACAATGACAATTTTTGCCTCTTTCTTTTTTGCAGGCTCTGCAGAGCCAGTGACCACTCACTTACCCTGCCCCAAAGGGAACTTGCTGGAAAGCCACAGGCCTAGCAGGAATAAGTAAAAAAGCTTTCAATACAGTTTTCTTTTTGGTATAAACCCACAGTGAGTGGAAGGAGGCAGGATGGGAGGCATGGAATGGGAGGAAGGTCTCAGGGCTGCCATGGGCATCACTGTCCCACAGGAAAGCTGCAGGCACCACCTCCAACTAATTTAATTTGAGGAGGGAAAGGGTTGTATTTGTATTTGTGGCAGTATTTCACACCCCTTTGGTGGCAAGAAGGGGCTCCCTCTCCTCCCTCAGCAGCCTTATTCCCTGGCAGCCACGATCCAATGATTCTGCTTTTTAATCTGCCTGAGAGAAGGGGGATAATTAGTAACGAAGCACACGTGCTAAGAACATGCAATTATAACCATTGGGTTATAATTTATGTCTTATCCTTCTGCACAAAGTAATTAATATAGTAAAAGATTATTTATACCTAAGTGAGTAGAAGGCAAAGTTAGCTCTGCTCAGCGATGGGACCCAGCTGAATGACTGTGCCCAAAAGGGGCTGGAGGCTGGAAAGACAGGGAGAGGCAGAGAAATTCCTGAAAGAACAGGAACTGGGGTTTGGGAAATCCTCCTCTTCTGGGCACCTCACAGTGGAGGAAAAGAGAGACCTGGCTGGTCCCACTCTGTCTTTCCCCTGCTCCCACTGCAGCTCCTCTTTGGGGCAGGGGCTGCCCTGTGGGGTGGGTCTGACCCTGCGGAGGTTTGGGGCTTTATTTTGGGTTTGAGATTTATTAAAGAATAATTTAGAGTCTTTTTCCCTGTCCAGTAGCAGGTTTTCCTTGACCATGAGCCTGCAGCAAGGCAAGGACTGGCCCATCCACTGCACCCATTCCAGCTGCCAGCAGCAAGGAGGGGTAGGGCAGTGTGGGACAGCAGGGACAGGGGATCTCAGACAGCCACCAGTGCCACTGGGAAAGGAAACTGGGACCAGGAGACAGCTCCAAATACAGCCATGCCCATGCAACAATCTGAGCAAATTAGCAGGGACTGATTTTTTTCTGACAATGCACAAGCAGTCAGGACCTTGCAGTTTAATGAGTTTTCTCCCCTCAGCTCTGGCTTGCAGCTTGTCCCCACCAGCATCAGTTCAACATGTACCTTTTTATTAAAAATCATTGCAAACTCCTGCCAGGTCACAGAGATAGGGAACTATTAACCCTCAGTGTGCCAGGGAAAGTTGGAACATGCCCAAGGAGCCCTGGGATGAGGTTTCCTTGCCCTGTCCCTGCTGTTCCTGGAGCTGTAAGCCCCAGGGGCAGAGCATGAAGGCAGCAGGGATGAGAAACCCCTCCCCTGGCAGGACCCCTTTGGTCCAGGCTCAGAGGCAGGTTTTGTGTGCCTTGGCTCTGTTTCCATGGCAATTTTCTTGGGAGCACCTGCAGAGAGAACATCCCCAGGGGATGGACCTGGGAGCAGGATGGGCTGCAGGGCTGGACACAGGGCAGGGCTGGTGCTGCTGGTGGACTTGTGCATGGAAAATGTGGGGAAAGAGCAGGCACTTGGACTTCCACTTCAATTTTTTTCACTTCAGTTCAACTTCCAAACTGCTGCTTTTTCCCCTGTGCTGTAGGATTTACAGCCCTGTGATCACCCCAGTTCCTCTATGTCCCACCTGGGCATGAAGGAGCTGTTTCAGCCACTAAGTCCCAAAGTAAAGGACCAAACCCTGCTGCCAGCCCATGACATGGACAAACCAGCCAGGCAGGAGCATGAAAACATTGGCTTGGGCACCAAAACAGCTGAGGGGGGTTCCCCACTGTCATAACCCATGTCCATCCAAGACAAAACCTGGATGCAGAATAAAGGTGTGCCAGGAAACAAACCTGTTTGAGAGCCACCAGAGCAGCCAGCAGTGACGTGGCTGTGAGGACAGAGCCTCCACCTGAAATGCACTCAGCTAAACTCCCTCAGGCCAAGGGGTGGAGGGGTTTAGCCCAGTTTGGGAAGAGGGGGAGGTTTGGGAGTGGCTCAGGTTATTGGGGTTCCCAACACCTCTGAGGGTCCAGCCCTTGCAGAGAATTGGATTATATCAATTAGCAAGACAGCATGGTTGAGTGTGTCTTGAAAAAGCAAAAAGGTTTTAATAAGGAAAGAAAATAATACAAACACAAAGGCAAAGCTGAGCACAGTATAGAGACAGGTCCCACACCTGCTACAACACCTCGAAAATGCCCCGAGCTTCTTTGTTCTCTTTCTTCAGTACTCAATAATTCAGGTGGGCTATTTGGCTCTTGGCCCAATGAAATTACCAACAGGCTTTGAGTTACACTTTCCAATCCCAATCAATGTCTCTGTGCTGGCACTGAGCCAGTTACCATCAGGAGGGGATGGAAAATTCTAGGTAAAATTCCTAAAATATTTAGAGGTAAATTGAAACTCTTTCCTTGTAGAGAGAATGCCCACTTGGGGGTGGGGGATGCTTTACTACATCAGGTGTTCCTGTGCCTGCCCTCCACCCACTCAAGCCCCTCTGGCACAGGGGTTCTGCCAGCCCCAGATGGGATCCTGCAGGGATAGAGGAGAACAGAGAGACAAAAGGGAGTGTGCTGAGGCAGCTGGATCAGTGCTGGGTGCTCCAGGGGAGGCCATGGGGCCATGCAGGCAGTAGGTCCCTCATGCCCTGGCTGTGCAGGAGCCTCTCCAGCCATGGGATGCTGCTGCTGGAGTCACCCTGGGGCAGGGGTGACAGTCACAACCTGAGCCCTGGTTGCTGCTGCTGAGCATTTCATCCCTGGAGCAAAATCAGGGATGAGAAAGAGAAAAAAAAAAAAAAAATTGGAGCAGGTGGCTGAGGGACAGAGAGGCTTTGCTTTCTTTTTTTTTCTGGCCCAGCCTGCTTCCAGAGTAATTTGCAAGAATCCTTTGACAGTCATTCTCCCTGCAAGAAAAATTGGCTTTTGTGCAGATTATTAAAGGATTATTGCTCTTTGACAGTGCTGTAGACACACAGGTGCTGTGGCAGTGCAGGTAAACAGTCATGTCCATCTGGCTGTGGGTCTGCCTTGGCTTGTCCAGCCCTGGGATGTGACACTGGACTGATGATGATGATGGGTGTGAGCATCATCACCTCCTGGAACAGCTCTTGCCCCTCAGCTTTGTCCATCGTGGCTCTGGAGCTCATCAGCACCGTGGTGACACTCAGCCTGTGCCTTTGGCACCAAATCCTCCCACACACATCCCACCTGGGGCACCTGTGCTTCTCCCAAAGGTCACTGCCATGACTTAGGGTGATTTCTGCTCCCTCCAGGCCTCCTGAAATCCACCAAGCCACAAGGGACAGATGAGCATTAAGGATTGCAAAATAATGTGCCAAACACTGGCAGAGAAGTGTACATTTTAAATCCTTTGCAGCACTGTGAAGATGGGGGATTCAGCAGCAGGCTCTCAGGGGCCCTGGCTGATGGTGGGGTTTGGGTGTTTTGTGGTGGGTTTTGCTGCTCTGTGGTGGGTTTTGCTGCTCTGTGGTGGGTTTTGGTTCTCTGTGGTGGGTTTTGGTGCTCTGTGGTGAGTTTTTCTGGTTTGTGGTGGGTTTTGGTGCTCTGTGGTGGGTTTTGCTGCACTGTGCTGTGTTTTGGTGCTCTGTGGTGGGTTTTGGTGCTCTGTGGTGGGTTTTGGTGCTCTGTGGTGCACTGGGATTTGCAGAGACACAGCCACTCCCTTCTTCCCCTTCAGTGAGGAAGGATGAAGCCCTGAAAGCCACCCAGCTCTGTGCAGCCTCTGCTCAGCTGCTGCCCTGGGCTTGAGTCTTCTCAGCAGTTCTGGTGGCCATGGGAGGGACTTGCCAGCAGATGCTCCTCACTTCTGCTTCCAGAAATGCTGCTAATAAAGCACTGTAATGAAAAATGGATAGAGAGAGGCCTCCAAACACTGCTCTGCCAGCAAAATCCTGCTCTGGGTTTCCTTCCTTCAGCCTCTCTTCAGAGGAGGCATCCGAGCCAGTGGTGATGCTGCAGAGCACCCTCACCTTGAAGGACCATCCAAAGCCCCAAGAGCAGACCTGGGCTGGGCTCTGCTGCTTCACAGCTGAGCTCAGCTCAGGGCAAGGTGCAACCTGTGCTGTGAAACCCCATTTTCATTCACAGCCCTGCCAGGAAGCTCATTAATCTGCTCTGTCCTGGAACAGAGCCGTGGTGCAGGCTGTGGGCTGTGGTGTGTGTGCTCCCAGGGGTGAGCAGGGAGGCAATGACTCAGTGGTGCTCCTGCTGAGCAGAACAGCCCTGTCCATCATCCCCAGCTGGGCTTTTCCATGGGGAAGCTGGGGCAGAGCACTCAGCAAGCCTGGGATGCAGGGAGGGAGAGCAGAAACAGCTGATGTGCCCAGGACAGCCCTTTACTGCTGATGACCAGCACCATTGATAAACACGTGGTGAATTGATCCAGAAGGAGAGGAAACCCCCTCAGGTCTGTGGTTTAATGGCCCTGTTTTCACAGCTATGCTGCAGTGGAACTGCTCCCCTTGCTGCCCAGAACCAGCTGCAGGACCCCTCCTCACCCAGGTGCAGAACCCCGGGCCAGCAGCTGTGGGTTGGTGGCTGGGCCCAGCTTGGACAGAACACCCCATCTCAGGTGGGGTTTGGTACCCAGCCCCAGCCTCTGTTCCTGCCTCCTCTGCTCCCCACAACACATCCCTGTGCCCAAACAGCCACAAAACCAGCAGGAAGGGAAGGGGTTTGGAAGACAGCCAGGGCTGGGAGGGCTGTGGCATGGTGCCTTTGCAGCACTGAGAGGATTTGTCCTCCTGCCAGCAGCACCAAGAGGATTCTCCAAGGCCAGTGGCTGCAGATGTGAGGGCAAAAGCCAAGCAGCACTCAGAGCTGACAGCTCTGCATCTGCCTTCTGCTCTGAAGGAAGTAATTAACAGGAATAATCACCCAGGAGCAGCAGCAGGCCCGGGAGGGGAGCAGGGGTTCATCATCACCAGCTGATGCTGGACAGGGGGATGGTGCCACCTTCTCCAGGGGCAGCAACAGCAAAAGGCAGATGAATGCAAAAAACCCTGGAAAAGGAGAGAAATGGAGGTTCCAGGCAGAGCCTGGGGAGTTTCCCTCCACACCAGGTACTTGGCAGATTTTTCAGAAGAGATTAAATAATTCAGTGGTGGCCTGGCAGGGAAGCAGCACCATCGTGTTCTGAATTGTTTGTCTTGCAGAGCAGGGATCAACTGCCCCAACTCCTGATGTGGTGATCAGGGCACTAAGAGGGAGATGAGGGAGAGGAAAAGTTCCCCTGAGGGATTTCTGGCTGTACCCATCACTGGGACCCCTGAAAGGGAGCAGGGCCAGAGCTGGCACTTGTCACCTCCTGTCCCATTTGCTCTGCAGCCTGGTGGCACCTCCTGCTGCACCAGCCTTGTTATGTGGGTCACAAAACTCCTCCTCGCCTGGCTGACACCTGCAACACCCACAAGGGAGCAGAAAAATCCTAAGAAAATTAAATGAAAGCACTTAAAGCATTCCTGGGAGCTTGCAGGCTCCCCTCTTCCTTGCTGCCAGCCACACTGGGAGTAGGGTGTGCTCCCCAAATGCCACCCCATGAAAGGACAGCATCAGGTACCAGCAGCAGGATCCAGGATCCTGTGTGGGGACATGGAGCCTTTCCAGGCCCGGTGGGGAGTGGCAGCCACTCTGCCTCCTCAGCCTTGCCAGAAGACTTGCAGATGGATGATAAAGGCATTTGAGTTTTAATTTTTTATGGTGTCTGACAGTTTATTTTTTAATTAAAACTGTGCCTGTGTGGGAAGGGCTGGAGCTGTTGCTGCTGTGGCTGCACTGCCCTGGCAGATGCTGGTGGTTGTGTTTCACCCACAGGTTTGGGCAAAGGAGCAGGATGGGCTCTGGGAGCAGCTCTTCCCTATTTATTTCAATAAAAACCCTCCGAGTGCCATCTGTACTGAGTTGATTTTCTAAGAAAGAACTGAAGAAACTCCTCCAGGCTCCATCACCTCCAAGAAATCAGGTACAACAAGTCATTAAAACCCATCTTTTGCACTTACAAATGACATTACACAGGGTGCAGCCCTGGAATGGCCTTTCTGGTGCTTCTGGGTAGAAGTAGGNGGATGAGCGGGGACTAAGGGATGAGCCGGGACTAAGGGATGAGCCGGGATTGAGGGATGAGCCGGGACTGAGGGATGAGCCGAGCCTGGTCCTTAGCTGGAGACAGGAGGCAGAAGAAGGAGCAAATCCAGGGCCTCGATGCCCCCGCCGGCTCCCCCAGCAGCCGAGAAACCTGCCGGTGGAAATTAGGGAACAGCGTGAAATGTGAAGCAGCACGAAGATGCCCAAGTGTGAGCGTGAAGAAACACAGCTGGAAAGCGGCTCTTGTTTTCCCTCATCTCCCATCACTGAGGCTGAAGTCGGCTGTGATTATATTTTACCAGAGAAAATAGCAGTATTTGCCCTATTACCTGCCCGGGGGCTGGGAGCACTCTCCTTTTAACACAATAAATGCCATTTACTGCACCCATCGCCGGGGACAGCCGGGGACAGACGATATTTGCAATTTCCCGGCTTGAAGCTGCTCCAGTCTCAGCTTCTACAGCAGGACCCCGCTGGTCCCTGTCCCCCACGGCCCCACAGGGAGCCCCCAGTGAGGGAGATTGGCCAAATTCGGGGTGCCCTGAGCTCAGCCCATTTTGGCACCCACGGCAGCAAGACAGCCTTGCAAAATCTTCCTTGCCTGGCCGGTCACTCTGCACTTAAAAAGATACTTTTAAGTTTGGATACAACGAGAAAATCTTTTCTAGCCAGCTGGGAATAAATGGGGTGACTTGATTATTTTTTTCTCCGGGTGTGTTGGTGCCCTGTGAGACACAGGAGCTGATGGCAGGGCTGGTGGCTGGTCCTGCTTGTGGCTCCCAAAGCCCCGTGTCGGGAAAAGGGAGATCAGGAGAAGGGAGGTCGGGAGAAGGGAGGTCGGGAGAAGGGAGGTCGGGAGCAGGGATAGAGCACCGGGGAGCTGCCGGGAGAGAGAGGATCGGGACAAGAGAAGCAGCATCGGGGAGCTGCACGGCGATCCAGCAGGGAGCAGGACATGAGGGATGCTGACAAACCACACCGGGCTCGGAGCATCGGCTCTGCGGGATGCAGAAGGCAGGGGAGGCTGGCAGGGAAGCACAGCGAGCTCCGGGAGAGGCTCGGCAGCGCTGAGAGCGATTGCCATCTAGAGGTTTTTGGGAAAGCAGTGCCCTCGGCCCGACACACACTGCCCGAGCCCTCAGCGCCAGCCCAGGTGACACCCGGGGCTCCTCCAGGGCTGGAGGTGGCCGTGATGTCCCAGGACACCCCCACCACGGCTGGGTCGGGTCAGACCACGGAAGAAAAGCTGATTGTGGCTGGGTTTGGCAGTGCCTGGGATAGAATCATGGAAGGTTAAAGGTTGGAAGGGGACCTTCAAGATCATCTTGCTCCAAACCCCCACTTCCCCTTCCACCTTGCCACTATCCCAGGCTGCTCCAAGCCCTGCCCAGCCCAACCTTGGACACTTCCAGAGATCCAGGGGCAGCCACAGCTTCTCTGGGCACCCTGTGCCAGGACCTCCCCACCCTCACAGGAGAAGAATTTCTTGCTAACATCTAACCTAGAATTCTCCTCTTTTAATTTTTACCCACCCCTCCTTGTCCTGCCAGTACAGGACCATGGGGCCCGAGAGGCTGCGTGGAGAAAAGACAAGCTTGCATGAGAAAAGACAAGCTGGCATGAGCCAGGTGATGTGGGCACACCCTGTGGCACCACAGGGATGCTCTGTGCCTGCTCCCAAGCCAGGGGCAGCTACCAAATTTTGACCTCTCTGCCCAGGGGTGGGTGTGGGCTCTGCTTCGTGGCATGATGAAGTGCAAAGATGCTCCAAAACGGACCAGCTCCCAAAGATGCCGCCCCCAGAGCCACATCATTTCAGCATGGCATTGCTTGTAAAGGGTCTTTTTATTTTGTGGCACGGTGGCAAAACTCATCTGTCCTCTCAGTCTGTGCAGCCTCCGTTCTCAGGTTTTGATGTGCTCAGGAAGAGACGGGGGCGGGGTGGGTTTGATTTGATTTTTTTTAAAAAAGTTAATTACATTTGAGGCTTCCCTGCTCCTTGGTGTCCCCACAGAGCCCCGGCCCGCTCTCCCGGGGCAGCGCTGCCTTTCCTGCCTCCTCCAGACCAGCATTTCTCAGCTCCGTGTAACGCGACAAGGCACCCATTGCTTTCGGAAGCACCGATGAATTTTAAAAGGGCCTTGGCGACTCTGAAACCGCCGCTGCCTTGTGGCACCTGCAGCCCCCGGGGCTGCATTTCCTTATCGATCTGTTTGTCTGCGATGCTGGGAGCTGCTGTCCGTCCCCGGCGCCAGGACCCCGCCCGCAGCAGCGGACACTGATAGCGATATTTAGGTGAGAAATGAGACATGACTCCCGCTCTGCTGCTCTGTGGAGCATGAAATGCTCATTTCTTAAAAGCACGGATGTCCGGGAGAGTCAGCACTGAGTTCCTTTATGTTCCACGCTGTGCTGAGCTGCAGGTGGAAATGCCCCCCAAAAGCCCGAATCCTGCTGTTAAGCTTCTGTATTTTGCTTGAACCTCTCGAGGGAAAAATGCTGCTTCCCAAAACCCCGTTCTTCCCTTCCTTCATGGTAAAAAAAAGGCAGTGAGAAAGGTGCATTTGGCATTTGTGCATTTGTGTATTTGTGCATTTGGCACAGGCTCCACTGTGCTGTGGCTGGGGGGTCTCAGGGTGACCTGTCCTGGCTCAGTCGGGGCTCCCTGAAGGGCTGGACACTGGAAAATGAGCTTTTCTTGCCAGTCCAGTGCCTGAAGGCTGGCTGATGCCCACTGACACACCTGCCCTGCCAAGCAGGGCCATGGGCAGCATTCTGTGTGGTTGCAATGAGGGGTACAGGGAGCATCACTGTGCTGGTTTATAATTATAACAAATAAATACAGGTGTTAGCATTGAAACCTTTTCCCACACATCTGGTGCATGGTTGATCCAAGCCTGGTTTGCTCAGCCACTCCATAAAACCTTTTTTTCCCCATCCAGCCATGGAGTAGCTTTTATTTGAAGACTCAGCAGCAGCATTTGAGGGTTAAACCCCCAAACCACCACCCATGAGTGGAGCTGGCATGGCTGGTTATCCTCACTCCTGCTGGTGCTTGAAATGGAACAGAAATCTAGGTTTCATTACCACAACAGGCTGTGGGAAGGGTTAAATTTGGATTTTTGTGCTGTGGGGGTGCCACAGCAGCCTTGGTTTGGGCTGTGAGAGGGGGAGAGCAGCCCCTGCCCACCGTGTCTGTACAGGCACAACTGTTTCACTCTCCAGGTCAAACCCAGTTTGATTTGCAGCACGTGGCTGTGCCAGCTGGGCACCTCCAACTCCTGTTACTCAGCTTTCACCTCCATTTTCTCCTCATGAGTTGTTCACAGTTCCCACTAATGCAGTTACTTTAATTTAAATTGATATTAGGAAGAAATTCTTCCCTGTGAGGGTGGTGAGGCCTGGGCACAGGTTCCCAGAGAAGCTGTGGCTGCCCCTGGATCCCTGGAAGTGCCCAAGGTCAGGTTGGACAGGGCTTGGAGCAGCCTGGGACAGTGGAAGGTGTCCCTGCCCAGGGCAGCAGGGTTTGCAACTAGATTCCTTCTAACCCAAACCATTCTTTGATTTTAGTATTTGGGGACCAGTGGAGGTTTCTGGTTCTCCTTCCAAAGGCTTAATCTGACAGTGAAAGATTTCCTGTCAGAAATTATTTAGAGAGTGCAGGATTATGGTTTGCCCAGACTTTGGGGTTTTAAGTGCTGAAGAACACCAGGAATATCACTTCTTCAGCAGGGACAGCAATTTCTGCCCCACTGCACATCCCATCTCTGAGCCAGGCAAGCCCCACACTGGGATGGCTGAGAGGGCACCAGAGGCTTAGAAAAAAGGGAAAACAGAAGGATTGGGAATTGCTTAATTAGAAACAGTTTTCTCCTTTAATGTTCTGCAATTACTTTGAGGTCAGAAGAATTATTAGTAATATTAATCGCTGTATTTCCAGAGAACTAAAGTTAATAGTGCCCTAATTGGGCTGCACCATCCAGCACTAATTGCTGAGAGCCAGCAGGCAGCTCATTAAGTCTTCCAGCCCTTCTCCCTTGGCAGATCTTGTTTCTTCTAAGTCCACATCCCAGATAGGGTGGCTTCAGAGGGTTAAAGTGTTGGGATGAACACACCAGTCCAGCGAGGCTGAGACTCAAGGCCTGTGCCCCTGTTTTCAGCCATGCCAATGACATCTCAGGCCTCCTGCCTTTGGCAGGTGTCCCCATGTGGGCAAGGGAAGAGCCAAGTGCAGATGTTTTGGCTCTGAACAGGCTGGGATCTCATTCCACCCCCTGCCATGGCAGGGACACCTCCCACTGTCCCAGGCTGCTCCAAGCCCCAGTGTCCAACCTGGCCTTGGGCACTGCCAGGGATCCAGGGGCAGCCACAGCTGCTCTGGGCAACCCTGTGCCAGGGCCTGCCCACCCTCCCAGGGGAGAATTCCTCCCAATAGCCCATCTAAACCCACCCTCTGTCACTTTGAAGCCATTTCCCCGTGTTCTAATGAAGCCTTAAGTTTCAGCTTTCCTGTATTTCAGGCTCTGTGCTGCCCAGGGGTGCAGTTCTGAGCTCACACTCAGTGTCACTCAGCTCTGCACACAGCAGGGACACAAAACAAATCCTTTTCCTGCTGCACACCAAGGACAACTTTCAGCCCCAAAAGCACAAACAAGGGTGGGCTGGAGGGAGGAACAAGAAGGATGGGACCTCACAACCTGGAGCTGGAATTGGACAATTAAACCACGAGACGCAAATGGACCAAAACTTATAAAAATGTGACACCTCGTGACCAGTCACCCATTTTTTGACCATTTTGGGTCCACCTTGGGTGTAGCCCTGGCCAGGCTCTTGTCCTGCCCAAGGTGTATCCTAAAGGCCTTTCAGTAAACATCTACTTTATTCTCCAGCTCTGTCCAGTCTCTGTTTCAGGTCAGCCTTCCCAAGGCATCAGTTTTTGGTGACCCAGATGGGACAATGAGACATCTGAAAACACACCCTTGTCCAAAGTCCCTTTCCAGCTCTTTTGGTCTTTTTTGGGTCCTGGAGGGCTGGGTGCTCCAGCAGGGAAATGCTGCTGGTTCCACAGGAGGACAGGACAGGGATTTTCCTCCTGCCAAAGGGGATGGAAGTGCAGACAGGGATATTGTGGCTGTGAATGAACACGACCCATCCTGCCCAACCCGTGCTGCTCTGTGGTGACCAGCAAAGGAAAAGCAACCAAAATACACTCAAAATACTGAAATAAAGAACTGAAAAGATGCAGACAGGAGGGGTTCTTTCTTATTTTTTTAGTTCTGAAATGCAGCAACAGAAAACAGAATGTTAGAGACATAATGAAGTTCCAAACCTGCCCGTTTATGTTTAAAAAAAATGACTAGGGAGGAAAAGAAAATGTCATCAGGTACAATGAGGTTCTCAAAATTACCAGTTTTTATAAATTGCATGTATTTATGTGTGTGTCTGTATATATATAAGCCTTATATTTAAAAGGTTAGTGCTCCTTCTGGCAAGGCATCAATGAACATTTTCCTCTCCTGTTTACCTCCACAGTACAAAGTGGAGATTATCTCATTCCAACGTCACTATATATAAATAGCACCGTAAAAGCACCTTTACAGGGCCAGTGTTTTGCTGCCATTTTATACTACTCTTCCTTAGAGAATTCAGAGAAATGCTCCAAAATATATAAAATGCTCCAATTTTCCCTTGGGGAGCAGGAAGGAGAGGCACAGAGCTGTCTCTGGGAAAGGTCCTGTAGCATGATAGAATTTTGCTTTTCTCTGGAGGTGTTCAACAGCAATAACAGCAAGACTTCACAATAAATAGAATAATGCAGCCCTTGGGAATGTGCTGTACTCACTGTGCACTGTTTTAGCTTCTGCCTCCCTCCTCCCACCCATGGGGCTGGCGTGGAATCAACCATTACCTCCGTTGCACTTAGTGAGGATTTGGAGCAAAGGAGCTTTTTCACCTAAAAGCTGGAGCCAGCTGAGAGGAGGGGGGAAAAACCCCAACCAACCAAACCTAAATCACCAACATTTTCATTTTTTATTCCCTTTCAAGCCCCAGCTCTTGGCAGGCTGAGCAGCAGACAATGGGATTGAAGGAGGTGCCTTTCCCATACAGGTGTTCAGCAGATGCAGCAGCAGAACAGGGATGGTTTTTGGGAGATGGTTGTGTCCAGGTGGGGCTGGTCAGCAGGAAAGGTGAAGAGGCCATGTGGAATCCCAATGAAATCCCAAATGCTCCCTCCATGGCTCCTGGCTGCTCCCCACAGGGCAGGGCTTGGATCTTTGCTGCCCACACAGGGTTGTGAAATGCCCAACTACTCCTCTCACACCCCCGTGCAGATGGGCCACACTTGTGGTATTAAATAAAGCAGCTATTAACGAGCTTCTGGAGCTGGGGGGTTTTGTCTGGCCACGTTTTTTTGTTTGGTCTTTTTTCTTCTCTTCTTGTTTCTGCTCTGGCACGCCAGAGAGATTTATAGAAACAACATCAAAAGGCCTGAGAGTGGAGGGGATGGATGTGCTGAGCTGACCACTGGCCCCGGGATTTGTCAGGCTGGTATTTATTACAGCAGGGGAGGCGACAGCTATGTTAAGATCAAACTCAAAAAATCAGCAGTGAAATTGCATCAAGGCTGACCACTTTCAAGCAGCTTCCCAGTAATCAATCCCTGCTCCTTCCCTCCCACAGCACCACGAGAGGGGAGAGATAAATTAGGAGGCAGCAAAATGCACCAAGAATACAGGAACAAAAAGCACATAGGTCTAGTGAAGGCTGTGATGTGGAAAATGCTCACAGGGCTGAAAGCTGCTCATGTGCTGATGTCCTCAGATGTCTGGAAAAGGGTCCAGGCATCAAAGGAGAGGTGGCTGTCACCGCAGCTCAAAGTGCTGCTAATCTGACTGTTAAAAGGTGTGAGATGTGGGCAGCTGCAGGGCCGGCCAGAGGGAAAAATAAATCGGGATGCTTAAGGGAAGAGACTGGAATGACAATCACTTTATCCTGTAAAATCTCCCATTAGGAGTTGAAAATGTAAAGACAGAGGCCAAGCAGTAGTGAGGGTTAGGGAAGGTGAAGATTGTTTTTGTTTTGTATTCCATAAGCTTTTCATACTAAACAAATTTACTGCAAAACAAGCAAATCAGTGGAAAAAAGCTGAAAACACAGGATCCATTTTTTAAAAATAGATGGATACACATTTACAAGGCTCCTTAGTGCATATTTACACTGACTATTTGGGGTTTCTTTCTAGAATTAAAGCTGCCATAAACCTTCAAAGACTTAAGGGCTGTTTCAACAGCTGAATTACAAAACAGCCTAGCCACAAATTACAAAATAAACTTGGATGGTTTAAATAAATAAAGGGGGAAAAAGTAAACCACGTGATTCACTTCAGTATAGATTTGTATAGGAAAGACCATTCTCTTGACACACTGTCTATGGTTGTGAAATGGTAAACTTTAATATTTTAATTCATGATTTGATATTTTGGGCCCCTGTTAGACCACAGCTCTGCTGGGAGGGAAACTGCTCAAAGCCATTTGCCCCCAAAAACTCTACAAGGTGATGGTGGTGGAAACCAGACTCTAAAACCAACTTAGCAGAAGATCTTTTTGAAAAGAAATGTATTTTCTTCATAAATAGAGTACAATTACATTTTACAATGTCTTTTTAACTTCCTAGACATAAAAACACTAACTTTTACAAAAGAGTTCCTATACAAATACATGAAAAGAGGACCCCCCCCATGTCCCTCACCCCTGCCAGCACAGGGAATCCCTTCGAGCTGGGCCAGCCCCAGGGAGAGGAATTTCAGTTATCCTGGGTTTTCCTGCCCCGGGGAGAGGAAAGCTCAGTTATCCCGGGTTTTCCTGCCCCAGGGAGAGGAATTTCAGTTATCCTGGGTTTTCCTGCCCCGGGGAGAGGAAAGCTCAGTTATCCCGGGTTTTCCTGCCCCGGGGAGAGGAATTTCAGTTATCCTGGGTTTTCCTGCCCCGGGGAGAGGAAAGCTCAGTTATCCCGGGTTTTCCTGCCCTGAGCTGTGCCAGCCCCAGGCAGAAGAATCTCAGTTATCCCGGGTTTTCCTGCCCTGAGCACTTTGTCTGGGTGTGAAGAGCCTTGGTCCAGCTGGAGCCACCACAGGTGTCACCTGGGTGTCACCTATCCCACACGCTGCTGGCCCTGCCTGGGGCTCCTGGAGCAGGAGGTGTCCTTGGAAATGGGGCTGGCCTAAAACTCTGCCAGTCCCCCCAACTCAGGCAGCCCCAAAAAGCAAAGCAAAGGAGATGCTGCTGAGCTTTCACACGGGGAGAACTTCAGCCCCACCACACGTGGTGACCTCAGTGTCCCCCTGCAGGCTCCTGAGGAGGGACTCACACATCCCCTCCAGTCCTCTGACCCTAAATTGCTGCTCTGAACCCCCCAGGAGCTGCCAGGTAGGAGCTGTTTAATTTAATCACAACATTGGGCTGGGTGGAACAGAAGTCTCTGGAGATCAGGCAGTTCCCTGAGCAGTGAAACCACAAAGGAACTGCCCAAGGGAAGGACTTGGGAGTTTGGCCTTCCTGTAAGCAGTGAAAGGAAAAGAGGAAAAATAACTAAACTTCATTTTCTTGTTTTGCTCTACAAAGAAGAATATGTGGCTTTCTTTATAAAAGCTACAATTCTGCTTCTAATACCCGAGTTTAAGAAAAACTCTTAGTCTAAAATTTTGGTTTGCAAAGGTCGTTGCAAATCATTGTTAAAAACCACTTTCTACTAGAAATAAGCTCTACAGAAGGCAAAGGAACTAGGTGTGCAGTTTGTCTCCTTAAAGCAGTTTCTGTTTTAAAAACAAAGATCTGTACAGAGACTGAAGGCTGTGGTACACATCTTCCTCAAAGCAAGCAGCTCATTTACATTCACATCAGGATGGCTCTGAGGAAGCTCCAGGAGAAGAATACATTCCTGATGGCTCCCAGTTTGTCAGCACAGGAAAGTGACCTCCAACTTCCACAGCAAAGTTTTGGGGGTTTTGCTTTTTTTGGAAGAAGCTGAAATTACAAAATAGGGCAAAGAGCCCAATCTAAGCAGTGTAAAACTGCACCATCTTCCAAAATTTCTTCAATGGGCAAGGAACTGCTAAGGCTCCTGCAGTCCTGATGGTCCAGACTGTCAGAGACAGCCTGGCTTCCATTTCTGGAGGAGATAGTTGCTGTGTTTTATCCACAGGAAGCTATTCTGTCCTTTTTGATTTGTACAAATAAAATGCAGTGGCACTCCACTTGAAAACAGTGAGCTGGCAGGGAGGATAAACCAATCATTTTCACCTGAACAGCCAATACTGATTGGGGAAAATCAGTTTTCTGAAAGAGGTTTTATCTGTAAAAGATCCACATTTTCCCAGACATTTTAGAATTAATGTGACTTGAATTGTAACTGTTTATTTAGAGCCCTACAGTCATAAAGCTTCTTTCCAGATGCTGAGAAGTATTTGTAAAGATGGAATATAACTTTTCCTGATTCTAAAGGAAGAGAAAAGCATTCAAACATTTCTCCCCCCTCTCACACAGACACTCAATGGCATTTGAATTCCCTTCTTGTTCATTTTAAGCCAAACCCACAAAACATAATATAGATATTTATGCTGAAATGGCAAAAAAGATGGACACCTTGAGCTAATGAGAAAAGCTGCATTTTCAACAACTGTGGAGAAGGAAGAGCAATCAAATCATCCAGGGTGGGCATTACTTCAGAAAGTGGGATGGGATTAAGCCAAGAGAAATAAAAGCAAGACATTCTCAGGGATGAGAATGAGGTGGTGGTGGACAGTGTGCCTAGAAAAGAGTGGAGAATGGTTCAGAGGGAAGGGAGGGCTGGAACTGCCTGGAATAATGTTGTCCCACAGGGCAGAGCCAGGCAAAGCCCTGCAGTGCCTGGAGCTGGCTGATGGAAGGGATTTGTGCCTGGCCAGTGCATCTCCCACCCCACCTTTGCCACCTCTGCCTCCTGCAGGACTGGCCTGAAGATCCCTAAGCAGCAGCAAATCTGCCAGAAACGATGGGAAGTGTTTTCCTTGGGTTTTAAGTGATTGTTGTCAGAAGGAAAGCTCAGGGCTGAGCTTTAGGCACCACCTGTGCAGGGAGAGGCACCTCCTCTCCCCTCCTGTGATCCCTGCTGGTCTGGTAAGGCCATTTCAACACCACAGCAGTAGTGTTACACAGGAATTAAAGACATTCACTAATTCTGTGATAATTAATTGCTGGATTTCCTTATTTCTGGGGTGAAATGAAAATTTTGCTACTCTAATGCTGCACAGAAAGCTGAGACTAGTCAGGTTCCCAGTGTGTGACCACTGGCTAGTGAAATATTTTAACATTCAAGTACAACAAAGAAAGTAGTTTTTAACAGGAATTAATATTGAAGTGTTTTAATAAAATGCAAAGACAGTAACAAAAAAATACTCACGTACTTCTATTGGTCTTAATATTTCCTTATAGTTTCTGTAACCAAAGCACTGCTGCATCTGTGCTAGTTCCCAAAAATCTGGAAGAGAACCTCATGACTTAAATATGTAACTTTCTTCTGTAATGCCTCTGGGACTTTCTTTAAGGTGCTCTCTCCACTCAGACGAATTCAAGAAGTATTTTGAAAGGAGAGAATCTGCCATCTGAACCTTTGCAAGGAGCTTCTCTTGAAAGCTCTACCTCTGAGGCTTTGCTGTGTGAAAAAGAATCTAGTCTCTCCAGAAAGGAGGGACATACAAAGTTGAAATATAGAAGTCTGCTACAAAGAAAGAGCTCCACAGATGCAGTAGATTAAATTGTTAAATCTGAAAAACAACAGGGCTCCCCACTTGAGCTATGGTAAATTTGAAGTAGTTTCACTAAAGCCAATGGAATTACCATGTCAGAAATCTGATCTAACAGATCAAGGCTGGGCCTGTAAATTCTCCTTATTAATTTATGTAAAACATGAAGGCAATATATTATTTACTATCCACTGTACAAATTATTGAAAAAGTACTTAAGTATAAAAGTATGGCAAATCTTGCAAAAGGAACTACAAATATGAAATGCGACATTAATCACCGGAGTCGTTGGTTTTAATAAGGAAATAATTAAAAAAGAAATTTGGGAAGTAAAAAAAAAAGTTACCACACTGAAAATGGAAATCTTTTCAGCCTATGAACATGAAATACCTATTCTGAGTTCTTACACTGAGAGGAAAGAGGAAGTGAAAGGGAAATCTCCCTTGATCACAGCTCAGATTTGTAAAAGCTTCCCAGAACACCTGCATTCTAAAACCATTTAGTGATGCTCACAACAATATCCCTGGTTCTGATCATTTTAAGGCCATTAAGATCACCTTACTACATTCAAGCTAGACATGTAACCAGCACCTGGGAGAGCAGGTACTTCTGCTTAAGTGACTTTAAAAACACTGAACTGAAATATCAGCTGTAGTGCACCTAAGATCTAGTTTTTTTTCTCCAGATGTTACCAGATCCAGTATTTAAAAAATAAAGGGGGAAACTTTCAAAGAACAAGTGTTATGGGTTTTTTATAATTTAGAACAAATTATAAATTAACCTGTCCAGACTTTTGAGACATAATATACAAGAGCAAACAGCTGAGTATTCTTTTATTACTCAGGTACTACATTTTTTTTCCCAATAAAAATGTCTTTTAAAAATTTCTTGCTACTGTTATCCCAGCTCAGATCCTGGTACAGCCTTTCAGATGAGGTATTCTACCATCTCTCCATCTGGGAGGTCCTGCCCCACAGTCTGAACTGGGGCTTTTCTTTCAAGAGTGCTGGAGTGGAAGAGTGGCCCATCTATGTGATGAGGAAAAACAAGAAACAGACAATTAAAGGTGTAACTCCAACAAGGTTAAAAATATGGCATTAACATTTTAAGTCATCTTGCATCATTGGCCAAAGACAGTTAATGACTTACTTAGTTTACAAAAATTCAATTCCCACGTATGCAGCCAGACAAATAAAGCTTTTTTATCCAATTCCCTTTGGGGACCTCCCACTGATACACAAATCTACATAAAACTGCAGTGACTGCATTGAAACCAGTGCAGGGAGGGTAGATTTTCAGCACCAGACCTGTTCTCCCTCAATACCCATTAAACAGCAGAGCATGGGCAGGAGGCAGAGCCCAGCCAAACACTCTCTGCCATGAAGAACAACAGCATTGTAATGTGTCTGTAAGGAGAAGAGGCAAGGTTGTGTAATCTGCATTGATTTGGCAGAGTGGGCTGGAAAATGAGCAGCTCTTGCCAGCTGGGAGCTCTGTGGGAAGCAAATTCAGCTCCTGGGACAGTCACTGTCAACTGGATCTCCAAGGCTGAAGCTGGTGCTGTGACTGGATGGTACCAGGACAGCTTTACTGTGGTAGTTCCCTCTCCCTCTTTTCCATTCCCCTCTCTGAGTCCATCTGGCTCTGGATGCCCACCTAATGCAATGGCCAGTTTGAACAGCCCATTTTTATGTGTTTAAACCCCACATCCTACTCACAACTTACTTCAGAATAGACACTGACTCAGAGACTCAGAGTACCCAGAGATTTGCATCTCCTGTCCTCAATTCTCAAATCTTGCTCCACCTCCCTGCCCAGTGTGCCCACGCTTATGCTGCCACTCCTCAGGCTTTCTTTTAATTCCTTCAGAGTGTTTGTGACCACTCAAACACCATCACACTTGTCCCTGAAATCAACTTGTCCTCACAAAAACTAACCCCAGTTTGCCTGGAGGGAGAAAGGGACATCAGGGCTGCCCCAGAGATGGTGAGTGGGTGGCAGGGTCCCCCCTGGCACTGGGGCTGAGTTACCTGTTTTCTCTGTTACCTGTTTTCTCTGCACTGTAGGTCAGGTTGGTGCTGGGGAGTCGTGCTGGGGTGGGAGCTGCAGGGGAAGGAGCAGCTTTGCCCTGCTCACTGCCTCTGTCTGTCTGGGTGCTGCAGTCTCTGCTGCCTGTCTTGGAGTGGGCTGACAGCAAGGGCGTGGAGGGAAGGACAGGAGAGGGGGTGGAGGGGATGGATTCCGAGCGATATTCTGTTCCCAGCAGAACACCTGTGTGGGAAAAGGGAAGGAAATGTCACAGCCACAGAAAACTGACTGCTATCAGCTCTGCACCACTCTGCACTGACTGCTCCAGGACCTGGGAAGTGCTCCCTCCCTCCCTCAAGAGGCAGCACTGGTTTGCCTTTCCACAGCACCTTCCACCCCTGGGTGCTGAAGTACCCGAGGAATAGCAGTGTCCCCGTGTTGCTGTTTGCACACTCTCAAATCACCTGCAACAGGTCCTCATTTACATTTCAGGGGTTTTTACTCTCAGTTTTGGCCCTAACTTCTCCTAGGAAAAAAACCCCAAACATCTGGGATGTGCTTTGTTACAACTCCATTTCTCAGAACAATGCTGTTGAGCCATTCCAGACAGGAGTCATGTTGGTGCAGGCACAACACTACAGGATGGAAATTCTGATTAAAATTTCTGCTCCAATAAAGGAGACTTTACACCTTCAGCCAGCTGTAACACCCAGCTGAAAGCAACTGCCTGGGGACCCTGAGAACTGTGTCCCAGACATCCCTAAAGTCAGGTGGCAAAATGGGAATAAATGCTTACATATTTAATGGCAGAGCCTAAGTATTAGCAGTCACTATTTCCCAGAAGTGACTAAAATAAGCAGCTATTTCAAATGTGTGCCATCTTGCAGCCAGCTTTACTGCAGGCCAGGCCAGCTGCTCTATCTGTCCAACACATCCTGCTCTGCTGCTGCTGCTGTCTCCCCTCCAAGCAGTGGCTCGTGTATCAGAATTGCCCCTGATATGTAGAAATTTTGCCCCTGGTATTTGGAAATTACCCAGGCTGCCCTTCCAGCTCTTGTCCTCTCTCTTCTCCTCCAGGATGGGGGTGCTGCTCAGCGTTGAGGAGTGGGACAGCAGGCCTGAGCCAGCGTTGGAGATGGACATGAGGGACTTGGCAGGTCTCATGGAGGAGAGCTGCTCCGTCTTGCCGGGCTCCTTGCGTGAGCGCTGCTGCAGCACTTTGATCATGGCATCCTTCTCAATGATCTGAGCGTGCAGGGTCTTAATCCTTGGGGGGAAGGAAAAGGGACAGGGTAAGTGTCTCCCATCTCACTGGGCTGAGGCCTCAGTGTCCCCATGGCTGTGACTAGGGCTGCCTTAGGCACTTGGAGAGGTGGACGGAGGACGGCAGGAGATTGTCCTGGGCACTGGCCCACAGAGCAGATGATGTGAGAGAGTGTGATACACCCACCCACCTCTGGCTACTGGAAACTGCTCTGAACAGCCATGGGAAGGGCTCTGAGAGTTATGGGCAGGACATGAAACCAACAGAAAGAATTAACACACTTTGGGGAGTCTGCATTGGGCCTAACCCCAGGAAAAACACCTCTGTGAGCCTGTTAAGGGGTGGCGGGAGCCTGGGGTCTGATGAGGATGCCCTTGAAGAGAGAAGAGGAACAAGCTAGATGCAAAAAATCTAAGACAAGACTTTTTTGCATTAGCCCTCAGTATCAAGACAGGTTTTGGATTGCTGTGTTTATACTTCCTTGGCCAAATGAGCGTCTGGCATTTGACATCGCTGCTGCTGCTGGTGAAGACACAAGAATTTCTGGTTCTGAGGCATCTACCCAGGCAGTTAATTTCAAATCCCTGTCCCAAGGAAGCCAGACAGGACCAAAGTGCACTTTACCTTCCTTCCATGTCCAGACACCTCCTGTTGGCCAGCAGGATCTCCTCCTCCTCCTTCTGGATGCGAGCTTCCAGTGAGGTGTCGTAGCTGGGGTTGGGTGAGTGGCTGATCACTGTGGTGTCCCTGGGACAAGCAGGACAGCACATGAAGGAGCTGCTAAGTCTGCTGCTTTCCCCCCAGCAGCACAAAAGTACCACTCAAATGGAACAAACAAGAATATCCGCTATTTTTTTGGAGTTTAAGCTGGCTCAGTGTCTTCCAAAAATCCAACTCCTAATTTTATTTTGTCCTAGTGAAGGATTACAAAAACATGCAGATCATTACAACAACAACCTGCTGTCCGTCTCAGGCCAGTTCCTCACCTAAACTGATCACTGCACTACTCTAAACTGATCAGTGAGGTAAATCCAAGGACACAAGGAGGGGGAAGGAACATCAGGCACTCTTCTTCAACTTCAGATAAAAAGCTTTTTCCTTTCCCCTTCCAACAGTATCATACAGGGGATGTGAATATCAAAGGGAACAAGGCATGGAAATTTCTTCTAAGCAGCCTGGTCCAAAAAATTTGGAATAGGGTGAAAAGAGTTCCAGACTGATTCCATATAAGGCCTAATGTTAACACTGTGATAGTTGGTCAGTCCACTAACCAAATAATGAGTATTTCATTCTTGTGAAATGAATTTTTTCCACTTGTGAATGTGGAAAAGCATGAGAAGATCATTCACCAAAGAAACCCAACCTGACCCAGTTCCTGCCTGGGCTCTAAAGCATCCTTCCTCAGCTTCCCAAGGGATGCCAGTTTCCACTGTTAAAGAAAAAGGAAAGAGATCTGGACAGTGTAAAAGAGGTTGGCACTGGAATTAGTGGAATCTAGGTGGAAGTGGAAAAGCATAGGCTCTTTCCTGACTGGACAACATTCTTGTTCATTTAATGAAACCTGAGCAGCCTAATACACCCCCCTCCCATTCCATGCTAAACAATAGACCAGGCCCCAAGTTATCAGCCCACACTGAAAATATAACATGGCCTCTAAGCACAAGGAGCAGAGGAGCCTTTAGGGATTCTCTGGGGAGGTGGAAAACAGTGCACAAGAAGCATCAATGCCCTAAAATAACAGCTTCCTTCTGGAGTAAGATAAGATAAGTCTTTAAATGCTAACACAGCAGATCTGCAGCTTCACCCTGTAATTCCAGTGTGATTTTACAAGCTGGGAAGCCAGTTGTGATAACATCCCTATCTGGATTTGGCTCATGAAACAATCTACACTAAAATCTGCTGTCCAGAACCATAAACTAGTGAGCAATGAAATCACAATGCATGCAAAGCCTAATGCTAAGGAGTTGCACTCCAGTAACAGCTCTTGTTTACCAACCAGCTGAGGCACTCAGGCCTATTTACAGCCATAAGAAGTGTTTCTGTACAGTTGTCCTGGAATGGGAGCTTGTCACCAAATTTCAGACACCCTTCCCACCCCCACAAGCAGTGCTTTCCATACACAGCAGAATGTCTGGAGCAGAATTTCCTAGTAGATGCTTCTGGTTAGTAACCAGACAATACCACAAAGTAATTTGCAAAAACATTCTGGAGAACAAGGAAGCCATTCAGGGTGAATGATGTGAATCACCAAGCTCACCCCATCTCACATGACTTCAGCAAGGACTGATTCCTGTTTTAAAAATAAAAAAAAACCCCAAGCCTCTTCTCCTTTGAATCAACAGCTTCTAGGAATGGCTCAGAACAACTCTAGTCTGGAAAATGGATCCTGCATGTGGAGGAATCTTCCCCTGGAAAAATGTTTCTAATTGCTGGCAATTGCACAGCTCCCAGGAAGAGCAGCCAAGCTCCACCTGCCTGCAGAATTCTGAGGAGCTGCTCAGACCACAGGGTGAGCAGTCACAGGAGGATGGCATGACAACATTCCTGGGTGGGAAACATGACATTCAACTGGAGAAAAGAAAACAATCCCAGCACTGAAAAGTGAAAAGTCCCATTTACCTCTGAGCAGCCACGGTCGCAGCTGCATCCAAAGCAAACTGCCTCATCACACTTTCCTCCAGGTATTTCTGCTCCCACTTGGTCATGTCAGCTTCCAGAGCAAGGATCCTCTCTTCCTTCTCCCTCAGGAGCTCCATGAGGGCCGTGGCATTGTACTCAGAGACATTGGCAGCCTGAGATGTGCCCTGACGCTGATTCCCAGGAGGAAAAAACAAAAATAGAAATCTCAGGATGCAGCTGGAAGGCTCAGGGTTGGCTGCTTTGCTTTTTGTCACTGGTTTGACACAAGAACATCACCCCCAGAGAGAAATGCAGTGGCTTTATGCTGTGTTGGGCAGGCTAACAAAAAAAATACCTGAGATGGAAAATACTCCTCCCAAGGCCTTTTTTTTCCATGTGCAGAGCCCCAGATATGCATCCCAGAGCTGGACTGTGCCATACAGGTGTGAATGTACACAGCCCTTCCACCATGCCTGATGTAACACAGACTGACTCCCAAGTGTTCAGCAAGGCACTGACTAGTATCATCCCTCCAAAAAAATACATCCAAAATATTCTTAAAGCATTTGATTACTAAATTAACATGATCACTGTGTAGCTGGGGACTGAAATAACTCAGCTCTAAAGCAAGATTTGGAAGGCAGTGTTCCCTTTCAAAGTAAGGAAGCGTGGAGATTTGCTCAGATAATAGTTCAGTGAATAAAAATTGCAGTTTTATATGGAAGTCTCTTGTGGGATTAGCAAGACATTTGACTTAAAAAATAAAATAAATGGTTTAAAGGAATAGAAATTGGGCAGACTAACTATTTTATGCTGAGCACAGAATTTTTAACCATGACAGGAAAACAATTTTTTGTGTTGACTCAGGCTCAATGCAAAAAGTTGTGGGGTTTAGAGCACCTGATCTTCCAAAAGTATAACAGGAAAGTTTATCACATTACTGTAACTCCTACTAAAACCAATGCAAAACCCCAATATTTAAATATCTATTCTTAGGCAGAGATGGAAGTTAGGGGATAAAAGTAACCTGAAACTAAATGTGATTTAGAACACAGGCCTGCATCCTATTTCCAGTAAAATTCTGACACCTGGCAGTTCATCTGTATTTAACACAGGCTGAAGTAAATGCAATTCTTAACACACCTGCACAATCTGCTTCTCCTTCATTCTTTTCACTGAAAAAGACTCAAAATAATATTGCAATACAGTCTATGTGAAACTCCCATCCATTTCCATCAGCTGCTTTTATAGAATTGGCTTTGCTAGTTTATTCTTGTGTGCTTTTTTAAAATTCAAAAGGTTTTTGAAGGGCCTCTTTTCCAGCCAGTTTTTAATGAATTTTACATAAAATCCCAAACTGTGAACAAGATTTTAAAAACAATTTCAAATAATATAACCATGGTATTTAAAGGTAAAGCAGGATGTAGCTATAGCAATGACCAAAGCAATAGCAATGAGGCTATTTCTGTATCTTGTCACAGGATGGATCCCCTATTGCTCCTTACCTAAACTCTGCTTGAAACAGAATTAAATCAGGTAAAAGCAACACAACAGCCAGGAAATCCGTGAATCTAACTAGTGAGAAAGAAGCTTTTTAACAATACAAGATAAAAAAGCCCCAGTGCCTTTCTCTGATGTGTGTGTGGCAGGGTGCAAGTCTCATGGGCTTTTCTAAAATTCAAAAGGTTTTTGAAGGGCCTCTTTTCCAGCCAGTTGTTAATGAATTTTACATAAAATCCCAAACTGCGAATAAGATTTTAAAAATCATTTCCAATAATATAACCACAGTATTTAGAGGTAATAATACAATCATGGCATTTCAAGGTAAAGCAGCATGTAGCTATGAGGCTATTTCTGCACCTTGTCACAGGATGGATCCCCTATTGCTCCTTACCTAAACTCTGCTTGAAACAGAATTAAATCAGGTAAAAGCAACACAACAGCCAGGAAATACAAGAATCTAGCTAGTGAGAAAGAAGTTTTTTAACAAGATAAAAAATTCCCTGCCTTTCTGTGGTGTGTGGGGCAGGGTGCAATCCTGCAGGTACCTGCTGCATGCGGAGAGACTCCAGCTCCCTCTCCAGCCGGGTGCGCAGGCGGTGCTCCAGCTGCTCCCTCTTCTCACAGGCTGCCTGCAGCTGCACCAGGGCCTGCTGCATCTTCTCCACCTTCTCCACGTACACCTGCTTCTTCTTCAGCTGGAACAAAGCAAGAAAAGGCAACATGAACGATGAGAAGCAAGCCAGTGAACTTGGGGCTTTGCCAGCAGGCAGGGAGAGTGTCCGGGTGACTTCCAGCACCTGAAGGGAGCCCACAGGAAAGATGGAGAGAGATTATTGGCTTCCCACTGCCAGAGGGCAGGATTAGAGGGGATATTGGGAGGGATTCTCCCCTGTGAGGATAGGGAGGCCCTGGCACAGGGTGCCTAAAGCAGCTGTGGCTGCCCTTGGATCCCTGGCAGTGCCCAAGGCCAGGTTGGACAGGACTTGGAGCAGCCTGGGACAGTGGGAGATGTCCCTATGGCAGAGGGTTGGAATTGGATGATCCTGAAGGTCCCTTCCAGCCCAAACCATTCCACAATTCATGACTGCTGTCAGTGGGCTCTAACCTCCTACTCTGGACTGGGCACTGAGGATGTGACAGCTCTGTCCCAGCTCTGCTTTCCTGCTGGGTGTATTTGTCCTTTTTGTCCCCAGTGACCCCACGGTAACGATGGGGAAACAGAGGAAATTAACTGTGGCAAATGTCTGAGAGCAGCAATGGACTAGAAAGGGCACCAGGGACTGAAACAGTGTTTGAGTGACTTGACACACGTTTCCAAGGTAACTGCAGCAGTGTTCAGAGCTGGTCCCCAAGTTAGGAACACTCTCAGTGCAATATTGAAAATTACTGGCAGCATTTTCACAAGATTAAGCAGAAACTGAATCAAAATTTGTAGCATCCTATTGCAGTCTGGTCACAATGAAGTAATAGGATCAAAGCACACACCAGTCATGACCCAGGCTCTCTCCATGCCAGGTTTTTATCCAGGTTTATCCCAGCAGTCTGGACATTCTTCTTGCCCTGAGAGATCCTGCTCTGTTCCTGCCACTGCCCTTCCATCCTCCTCCACTATTCATCCTGCAAACAAAGCTGCCACCCTGCCTCACAAGAAGCAACAAAAAAAAGCCCTCCCAGTAACTGTCTTAGCAAGGTTAATCCACAGTTCAGGCAGAACAAAAACAAACCCAAATATGACTTTAAAAAAATGAGAATAAAACATATCCAGGGCCCAGCTCTATTCAAATATAGGGAATACTGCACACCTGTGGGCATTATTTTCTGTTTAGGAAAAGACTAACAATTGCAATTAGCTGGCCCTGTGCAGCAAATCTGGGGCACTGCTTTTGTAGCTCTGATTGTCATACACCCTGAAATACAAAAATAGCAGGAAGAAGGCAACTTTTCCCAACAGTCAGAGCCAAAGAAGCACCACAATGCAAAACACAGACTCCCTTATGTGAGCTCAAAGAGCTGCTCTACAGCTTCATGGAAGGAAAGTCCACTGAGGGATATTAAAGACAAAAGACACCACTTTTGGCTCAGGAAGTCCTTCTTGGAAGCAGAAAGTATTCTGGGAAAGTATCAGAGCTTGTTGGCCCCATTCTGACAGTGCTCCCCAGGAATCTGCTCTCAGCCTCAGCAGACACAGGATACTTTGATCTCAACAACATGAGCTGTTCTTACACGGCACCTTTGTTCCAAAAAGGTCTTATCAAGTGTTTGTTAAAAAATTTTTCCCTTTTCTCACTCCTGTTCCTTCAGGCAATGCAAAGAGCAGAGACAGAAAAATCTCCCAACACTATTAATCCCAGACATAGCATCCTTTTCTTCTCTCCATAAAGTCAGCAGGCATCTAATCTCACAGTGTGAATGTTGCTGCCTTAGAGGATTTTCCCCAAACAAGAATTTTATAATAAAATTTACAATAAACAGTGAGCAATCCAGCCAAAGGGCTTCCCACCAGTGCATGTACAGTAGAAAGGTATTTTTATAATTTGATTGCTCAAGATTTCAAGCTTGTTTGGAATGGGAGGGATGAGAACATTTTAATGTAACTTAACAGTCCACTGCTGCTCTGCAGAAAATCAATAAATATGTTATATTTAATAAATCTTTTTTTTCCAGATCATAGTACTTGATAACACCAATTGGAGGTTTGTCAGACTCCACTAAAGCGTGGATGAATGCACCAGTTTTAAACTTAGATTAACAGCAGCTCAAAGTAGCCAAAAATTATAAATATAGGGTCAGCAGCAGAACCCAGAAATGGAGAGCACTCATTATCTTGGGTTTTGACCTGGACAAGAGTGAGGGACAACTTGATAAACTCACTAGCAGTGAAATACCATGCATGGAGCTGAAAAATAATCTCCTCAAAACCAGCTCTCCTCCCTCTCTCCTCTTTATGAAAGAAGTTAAGGATGAGGTGATGGACATTTGTCTCCTTACCTACTACAAAGCATTTAAATTTCTGAGCTGTTCTTTAACACACAGGCAAAATCCTGCAAAAGCAGCCACAACATTTTACAGTTTCACAATTAACAAACCTGAGTATGCATATGTGTGGATTAACGTTCTGGCCTGCATTCAAAGAATACCAAGAGCCCAGCCAAAAAGCAGAATTAGGACACAGAAATTCCACTGAAACATTCACTTTGAACATGCTCCCATCAGGCAAACCTGCAGGTGAAAAGTTGCAACACAAGCTGTTGCCCAAGTTCCCAGCACTGCCTGCACACGCCTGACTCGGGCACCAGACCCAACGTACAGGCACAGCTTGTTCAGTGGCTTTGCAGAAAGACAACATCTTTTTTCTCCCTTCACAAGATGCACTTCATCTTCCAGCATCAGGAAGAATTAGGAAAGCTGGAAGATTTAGGGCTGGTGTGTGTATTCTTTTCAACAGCTTAAAAACGGAATTCATTCACAAATGCCTCAAATGATTTTCAGGTTTCTGGAACCCAGGTGTTCAGTAAGCCTTAAAGGCATGGGATGTGCTCCAGACAACTCAACTTTCCTAATGTCTTTTGTCAGAAGTATCCTTTCCCCATAAAATAATCTCATTTCATGCACTTGCTGCCCTCAGTTAAGTCACTGCATATTCTGGCACTCTCCCTCATTTCCGGCTCTGCCACTCTGTTACTGCAAGTATTTGTGAGAAAAATTTACTTTTCTGTGAACCAGAAGTCATAGAAGAGCAACCTAAATTTAAACATTTTTTGTTTTTCATCTCTCTGACTGGATCTGAACTCTCAATGTAAAGAGGATCAGGAATGAGTTTTCCAAGCACAGAAGGATTTCCTCACCAGAAATCGAGAGTATTGATCCTGTTTTCCTAAGACAGGAATTGGAAAAAATTTCCTGAGTATTGCCAGGGTGCTGAAGACATAACTAAGATGAGAAGAAGGAAAAAAAGGCAGCATGCTGAGGCTTGTTCTTGGTCATTTGCCATGAATTCCCCACCCTCCCTCTCCCAGCAAAGAACCAAAATTGGCTGCTCAGTGCCAAGGGCCACAGCAACATCTACCAGGGCAGGGATGGCATCAAAGGACACAGGAATTGTCTCCTCTGCATCAGGCCTTGCAGTGAACACGTGCTCTAGATAAGAGTTCATTCCTGAAGCTTTACAAGGATGCAGTCACGCCCTTTGGGATGTAATTTTAAATAAATTTGACAAGATAGTAATTTTCCTTTTGATGGTACAGCATTTAACTAAGAAGCAAGCTCATGTTCACATAATGTATCGTAACTGCTTTGCCTCCAAGGGTGCTCTGAAAATGCAGAGCATTTGGCTAATGAGAATGTCTTTATTTTAACACCTATTTATGATGTAAGATCTCAAATAACCTCAGTGCATGTCTGGAAGCAGAGCAGGATGACTGTATCCATTCCCAGCATTTCCTACAGCACAATTTTAATAATGTCCTTATCATCTCCAGGTCAATCCCTGACTGCTTTGGAAAATGTCCTAAGCAAGCATCAGAGGTCAGGCTATCATTTTATCAACAAAATTTTCTAACTCAACCAATGTAAACAGGAGCAGTCACTCCCCAGTTGCCATTTATTACAAAGTTTATGTAAATTCTGCAGCAGGACTGAGGACAAGAAAAATAAAGATGAGCACGACTGGCCTGGGCTCTGCAGAAATCCAGTGCCCAAAGAGAAAAGCAATGCAGGGAATATCCCTGAAAGATCCTGATCAAGTATTTCCAGCTTCATTTAACTTCCCCTCTCCCTTGGCATGGTCTAAAATCAATGGCCAAAGACAAAGTTTTCCTCTCAGAAACAGGATATTTGATTATTACTACAACTGCCCAGCAGAAAGGGAATTAATAACATTCTAAAAGCCAAACAAATCCTGCTTCTCATTTATTTAGGCTTTGACAAACCATACAATGCCTTTCAAGGATCCCAGGTCCTTGCAGAAGGAAGGCTCTGAGGAGGGCACAGATTTCATGGAAAGGGAGCAGGGGCACACAGGAATGAGGAATTTTCAGTCAAGTCACAAGACACAAAGGAGGCTGTACCACCCTCCAAATGGAGCTGCCTGTGCAGGACAAACACAGCCCTGGACACAGCAGGTGAGGGGGAAGGATCTTCTTTTGGGAAAGAGATTCATTGCTTCCAGATGTGTTACTCAGCAAAGATTTTTTTTTCCCCCTGGGGAAGAAGAGAAGACTTCCTGCAATGATTCAGAACTCTCCCAGGCATTTTGTCAAACCCAGCCATTACCCTCTTCATCTTGGACAGCTCCTATTTCAGCAAATTGGTAACACTCATCAGCATCTGCTTGTCTCCCACCCACTATTTCTGATGTCTTCAAAGTCCTTTGTTTAATATATTCAGGGTGTTTTCATAACATTCTGGGTTTATCCTAAAGCTGAATCCATTCAGATGCAGCTGAAAATGTGTTTCCCCACAAGAATTTGCCTGCTATGGCAGAAATGTAGTTAAAAAAAAAAAAAAAGAGAGCCAGCAAGCATGTTTAAATCACCTCACCCTCTTGCAGTTGGAATATATTCCTCTAGGATGCCTTTGAACCCTCAGTTTGTTTGAATTCAGGCCCAACAAGGCGCCAGTGGCCTCAGCAAGAATTCCTGCTGAAACAATTTGGTAACACTATCCCCTTGCTAGGGAACCGTGTTTGTGGCATGGGAATGTCACAATGTCGTCGCCCCCTTTGTTTGTGTTAAAATAAAAGTTCTAACTCTCAAAGCCACCTCTGGAAAATCACTACCAGGCAGAATATGTGAGACAGTGACACGGCAATAAAAAGGCAGTTCTGTCACAGGAATGCAGCTCATTAGAGGGAACCAGTTACAGGGAGAACAGGGAGGGTTCTCTCCTCTGCACCCAATCCATCCAGGAGTGACAAGCCATCCAAAAAATGTCCCTTTTAGAAGCAACTCCTTCATGAAAGGAGTATTAGGTAGCTCTCACAGCCTATGTGAAACAAAGCTGTGGAGACCAGGAATATCTTTTTATAGACCCAGGGAAGTGACTGGAAAAAACTAGACCAGGCATCAAGCAGAGAGCTCTCCTTTGGGTCTCCTTCATACAAGCCAGAGCTCTGTTCTGAAACCATCTCAGGCACAGCATAAAAAGTACAAGAGATGTCATTGGGAAATGTATTTTTGCTTTTCCCCCCACACAGAACCCTCAGTGTTATCAGAAATAGAGCATTTTTTCTCTCCACATCAGCACAATGAGAAATGAACACAGTATCTCAGCTGGTATCTGCTTCATGGGGAATTCTGATGCCTGACAGGATCTTAGAACTGCTAAACATAAGAAATCTTAGAAAAGATATTTCATTCAGATTTGTCCCCTCCCTTATCCCCCAGTTTCTACCCACTGGAGAGGTCATCTGTCTCCTCTTCCCCCTGCCAGGTGTGTGTGTGAGGATGGCAAAGAACAGATATTTTTATCCTCCAGGTGGTTGTCACTATTCTTCAAAGCTGTTTCCTTGAGACACTCGGTAAAAAAGTGGTTTGTAAAGCAGTGGAGCAAAGGAGTACAAGTTACACTACTATAAAAAAACCCCACAAACTTTTCTTAACTTGAAGTGTGGTCTTCCATGGTATAAATTAAATAGGGTAAGCAGAAATGACCAAGTTTGAGGGGGAAAAAAAAAAAGTACAACCAGTAGCACTTGTAGCCTCTGCACTCAGCAGCTGTGGTTAGATAAAGTATTTTTGGCACCAAACTCCCTCCTGCAGCATTCCAAGACTGGCAGCAAGTCAGCATTGACTCAGTGTCAGGTGGGTCAGGATGGTCCTTCCTGCAAAGCCAGCAGCTCTGGCCCTGGCCCAGAGCAAAGCCCAGTTTAACTGCTCCAGGTGTGTGTGAGCAGATGGGGTTAAACTCTGTGTGAGCAGCCACAACCCTGCTGCCATCCCCCCTGAGACCCTCACAGCAATCCATGCCCCAAAATGAGAATTTTTCATTGCTTTAACTCCAAATATTATTATCACTAACTGTTTCTGACTGTGATATGTATTTTTAAGCCAACATACATTTTACCTCAAATATGTTCAATTTATGTCAAATGCATTACACGTAATGAAAATAATCTGAAGTTTTGATTTCAGAAACCACAGACCAAGACTTCACTAGAAACAATTTTAGTAAGCTGCTGATTTATGCAAAACTGTGGAACATTTACTAAAGGGAAGAACAAAAAGAGAGAAGTGAAAATAGGGGTTAATAACTGTGTATCTTTATGGAGAGTAGAGAAGTAGTAAAGTTTAAATATTATATATAAAATATATACATACTTAGCAATTCTGTTCGTAGACACATTTAAAATTGCTTTAAATATTTATGATCACTCACCCTATTTTGCACTTTGCAGAAATAAACCCCACACTATCAAAAACTTTAATGGCAGCTTGTTCTAAATTTGAAGAGCCATTTCACCCCTGCTAACAGGGGAAGCATTCTGTGAATGTCTCCTTTTGCATCCAACTGCTTCACGCTGTACTTCACTATCTCCATGATCATTCCTTCCTCCATCACATTCAGCATCCCTTTATCTCTCTTTTCACTCTAAATGGATGCTAAAATCCAGTATATATAAAAAAACTCAAAGCTCCACAGGTATAGACAAGTGTCTGCATTTTTTTTGACTGGCAACTCAAGCCAAAGGTTTTGAAAAGAATCTAAAGCCCCAATTCCAATGCAACATTTAAATTCAGTTACAGTCATACATGGCTTATAGCTCTCCCTAGAATGGAAATATTCCTTTTATAAAGGATCTGGTGCATGCAAGGCAAGGTTACTCTGCTTAATAGGAAGTCAAAAGGGAAAGGATAAAAAGGAAAGCTGAAAACTTACATTACAGGAGGCAAGACCTGAAATATGCATTCCCCCCTCGGGCCCTGAGCCACAGTAGCTTCCAAACCTGAGCCTAAGAAACTCCACCCTCTTCTGCAGGACCAGTTTGGAAATTCCTGACACTTACAGGGACTAGTCACTCAGATTAACCTGGCCAGAATAAAGAAATAATCCACAAATTGTTCATATCTCTTGGCCACTGAATGCCACTAACTCAGAATGGTGTTCCCAGTCCCTTCCAACGGTGCCCTGAGCTCTGAGCAGCTCCTTGGCTGCATTTTGGAGTTACCAAACACCCTGGGGATTGGAGAACTTCCCACAGTTCAACACTAATGAGGCAATAAATGCGTTCTAATCCTAAATATTTCATTAAAAAGTGATTTGGGAAACCTGCAAAAGTGACTCTTTACCATTTATTTCCCCTTATTCCCTCTCACCTCTAGGAAAAAGCAGAGTTAATTTCTGCTCCCTCAC
The DNA here is from genome assembly GCA_024734555.1 of Trochalopteron elliotii. Lineage (NCBI taxonomy): Eukaryota > Metazoa > Chordata > Aves > Passeriformes > Leiothrichidae > Trochalopteron > Trochalopteron elliotii. The sequence continues at coordinate 726,703 of JANPWX010000544.1, forward strand.
TGAGACACTTCCATATTTATCTACAGCAGGAAGGGTGGCACTTCCTGCACTCCCTGGGATTCCAGCAAAGGTTGGATGCATGTGACCACAAGCCCTCGTGCAGATCATTTCACTCTGCATCAGCCTGTGTGTGTTTTTTAAGCTATCATGCAATTTAGCCCAGAGTGACTTAGCTATTTCACTGTTCTACCTAGGCAGAAATACTTTGCCACAGCACTGAACCCAATTCTTCCAGTGAAACAAGAGCAGTCTTTTGCAAATAGAACATGCAATTATTATTACCCCTCAAGGCTTCAACTTTACTGTGAGGGAGCCAAACTTAGTGCCTACACAGAGGTTCAACCCAGCCAAGTGCTGTGTGTGCTGGCCCAGCTGATCAGAGCACCTCATCCACACTGACTCCAAGCATTTCCCAGGGAAATCACAAGGATGTCCCATGTACCTGGAGTTAGTGACACATCAGACTTTTAAACAAGAAGCTGAAATTTGAATGAAAGCCAAAGGGCTCCAATACATTGCAGAATCAATGACAAAACAGTTTGAGAGCCAAAGAGAACCATGTCACATGTAAATGACCCTATAACCTAATGCTCTCTGTCCCCTGAGTAAGTGCAAGTCAGCCATGCCAGGCTAAAAGAGGTGATGACAGCAGGTAAACCCACAAGAACATCCTGAATGAGCAGAGCAGGTCCAGGGGAGATCCAGAGGGACTGAGGGAAGGCTTCCGCAAAGAGAATAAAGAAAGGGCAAAAATTAAGGGCACAGGAAGGTTCAGGGGAGGACTACTGAGGCAAATCCAGAGCTCAGAGAAGAGCAGGCTAAAATTCAGAAATGAGCTACACCTGCACCTGGGAGAGGAGTATATTCACTTAGTATTTGATCATTCCTACTCTGTTGGCACAATGGGATTCTGAAGGGACAGAGAACCAAAAGCAGACAAGGGGAGGGTTTGAGGAATGTCTCTGAAGGCAGCAAAATTCAGATGGACACAGGCACAGTGCCCAGCTGAGGGTGATGCTGAGTGCTGGTAGCCAGGGAGATGGCAGGGTTGGAGAACAAATCTGCAGTGAGGAAGTGTGCTTGGCCAGGAGATTTCCTCCTGAGACTCTCCATGGAGGAAGAGTAGGAGTAAAGGAAGCAGAGGCTGGAGTGGGAAATGGGGCCTTTGAGAGGAGAGCAGAAGGCAGGAGGAAAGGATGGACACTGTGACGCAGAAGGGCACAAAGGTGAGAGCCATGAGTGGCAGGGACAAGGCTACAAAAGAAACTGCTGTGAAGGCTGCTCAACTAAGCAGCTCAAATGCATTATCCTCTCTTGGGAGGAAAGGGAGAGAAAACAACTAAGTTCATGCCCAGCTTATTGCAAATGCTGGGCACATATGGTGAGCTGCACTGTCCCCACAAGAGGACAAGCTGCATTCATCTGATATTACTTGAAAGTCCATCCAGATCTGAATTTCTGCCAGGTTCAGCAGGCTTCCAGGGCTGAGATTCCACTTCCAGCCCATTTTTACAAGTCGAAACAAAAAGAAAACAAAATATGGCTGCTTACACAAAAGCACTTCCAAGGAAATAGAGATTTGTGGCTTATCTGTTTAGCCAGTCAACACAAGGCTAAGCCGATAGAAACGGCTTTGAAGAAAGCAGATTTCCTTATAACTTCCACAAGACAAACTCATTCCCACAGCCACTTTTGCTGCAACACAAGCTACCCTGACTCCTCTTTCTCAGCATCCTTACCTCCTCCTCCAGTTTCACCACCTTGGCCTGAGCATTGTTCAAGGCCTGGTCTCGGATCTCGATGTGTCTCCGCTGGTCCTCGTTGGTGGAGCGGGCAGCAGCCAGCTCTATTTCCAGTTTCTCTTTTTCCCTCTGTGTTTCCTTGTCTATGGACAAAAAAAAAAGTGATAGTTATCAATGCACAGCACTTGTCTCTGCCCATTTTTAGGAGCCTTTCACTCCAGAGGTGTAGGGAAGATTGCAGTGGGGCTTCTCAGAAGAAGGAGAATGCAAATCTAGTGCTAAGAGGGAAAATAAAAGGGCATGGCTTTCAAGGAAGAGAAGGACCTGTAATCCTGAAAAACAAGTATGGTACCTTCAAGCAACAGTGTGCCACAAAGATAGTGAGAAGGAACAGAAGGTGCATCACTCAGTACAGTTACTCAGATAATTTGCTGTGATTATGCAGATGGTTAGTGAAACTTGGCATCTCTTCACCTCTGGGCTTTCAGCAGTGGAAAACAAACTGAGTAATTTTAATATCTCAGGTTGGGGAGAGAGATAGCAGACTGGTGTTCCTGAAAAACTTGTGTTATTTTTTTCCACACTGACCCCTCCAACTGGAAGGGGGTTCTGTCCCTTCTCAGAGGAACCCCCAGCAATATCTTCAGGGGAGTCAGAAAACAAATCAGCACTAAGAACTCCTCAGTCTTCCTCTGCTGCCTGTAAAAATGACCCCTGGGCCAGAAGTGAGGCACACACATCTGTTCTGTCCCTTCTCAGAGCAGACCTGCCACCCCAAACACAGCAGCTCATCCTTCTCTGCTGCTCTCCAGGAAGAGCTGGACACTGTTGGAGCAGCAATGCTGAGTGTTGCAGGAACAGGGCACTGCCTTCACAAGAAAATAGAGAGGATAAAAATAATTGGAGACTGCAGAAATTATCACACAGGGGTGTAAGGCAAAGCCACAACACAGAGCTGATGTCCTCTGTGTTTGCTGCCATTCCCAGCTCCAAAGATAACATTAACCCACTTGCTGGATACACAACCACAGAATACTCCCTGGAGTGATCTACACCCAGCACTGATGACACCAGAGAAACTGCATTCCAGAAACCAATATCCCACGACAAAGGAATGAGGACAAGGAGTGGAAGGCTTGAAAAACAGGAATGAGGTGCTGGGTGTTAGGACAGACTGTATGTGGAGTACCCAGGCCCGTTTGTGCAAGCATGTGCATAACTATATTTACAGGACCACAATTACTCCCTTTCTTCTGCCAGCAAAGAGCCAGGAGCAAAGCTTTAGCAACACAGAGTAGCTAAAGATTCCCTTCTGCCAGGGAATCAACACAGCCCACACACAGGTTGCAAAACAAACCTGTCCACCAACAGCACCCAGAGCTCTGCAGAGCAAACCCTGAGTGCAGCTCAGAGCCAGCTCAGGACATAAGGACAAATGTCATCACCTGCTTTCTTTTGTTTTTCTTCATCTTTTCCCAGCATTTCTCCTCCACCCAGGAAGGAGTTGCTGCCAGTGTGAGCCCATTAAACTGTACTGCAAAGACTGAGCTGCATTGAGACAGGGTGGCATTATGCCAGCAGGTATCAGTCAGTGCTACCAGGCTGTTTGTTAATCTGGAAGTGCTTGCAGAGAGGCTTTTGGAGGTTTTGCTGCAGACTTTTCTCCAAATGAGAACTGCTTCACTTAGCAAGTGCCTGCAGCACCCCTAGAAATGCTGGGACATGAAACGCAGCACTGTGGCTTCCATGTTCATCCAAAAGGAGAAATCCCAGAGCTTTGACCTCCCCACCTTTCTGGGTGTACCTGTGAACCTCAGTGTTCACCCAGCAGAAGGAGAGACCAAACTCCCAGACTTCCCAGTACCACCAGGAGTTTGGAATTCACTCCCTGACAGCCATTTGCTTGCAAGACAAACCACAAGGAATAAGCTAAAGCTGACACAAGAGAGGGACACCAGAATCTGTCAGGGTAGCTGCAGTGTCTATTACACCACAGAAAAACTCTGTTTTGCAATTTTATTGCACTACCTTTTTATATAACAATTGGAGAAAAGTGAGCATTGTCAGAAGGGTGGAGCACACTGTGGGATGAGAGAAAAGTTGGCCCGGCGCCGTCAGCCTCAAGACATTTCAGAACAAAGGGAAAGCAACATTTCACACCCGTCATTTTGGTTTGTCTTGTGATAAATTCATTGCTGTGGACAGAATTCCTGACCCTCACCCAGCTCAGCAGACTGCAGGAGTGTTCATCCCCTTTATTTTTGCTGAACAGGATAGGGCAGTGGCAAATTAAAGAGGAAGGAGATAGGAGATCTACCAGGCTCCTCTCCTACTGGCCTTAACTCATGCCAGGACTCCTGTCAGCCTGGGAAGGTTTAATTTCAAAGCTTTCAAGGAATAAAATAGGTGAATAAAATATGTAAATAGTGGGATAAACACTAGTTTTACAGTTTAACTGCAAATTACCTTTGCTCCAAAACCTCTACCAAATCCCATCAGATGGACTTTACATACCGACAGAAAAGGAATTCTTGAATCCCTTCTCCTTTCTGCAGTGCCAGTTTTGGGCTGCCACTGCCCTGATTTCTGTACTGATAATTAACCCGCTGCAGTGTCCTCCTTCCCAGGGTGACTGGAGCTTTCCAGTGAGCCATACTGGCTGAGTAACTCACTTTGTGCAAAGAGCTGGGAGATGGTTTTTCGATTGTCTTCAGACCCCTCAAACTCCTTCTCCGCCAGCTGCTTGTTGGCTGTCTCCATCCGTTCTGCAAAAATGTTCAATAAAAGCAAACTCAATAATTAAAAGCTTTCCAAGCATTAAGTTACATCTGCTCAGGGCATTCCTGATGCTGGGGGAATGGATCTCCTAATTCCACAGCCTATCAGAAGTTGATATTCACTCACTCTTGAAATGTTTCTAATTATGTCCTTAAAGAAATACACTCAATGAGACAAAGCAGGTTAAAGTTCCAAAGAAATTATTTTAAACGTTTATAACAGAAGTTTATTTTTTCAATTTATGCTTTTTTTTCTCCACACAAATAAATCCCACTATGCAATTAAAAGATCTCTTATAATTCTTCACTAAATCTTAACAGGAGATTAAATCTCTGACTTGAGGGAATAGTGTAAAACCCTAAAAACAGCTTAACAGCTCTGCTGCTTCAAGCTGCCAGAAATTTGTGTCAGTCAGTGAAAATTAGAATGAAATGTTCATGCTGTGTTTTATTATGAATAAGATTATTTAATGCAGGCCTTTGTGTACAGTCCTGGGAAATGTATGGTTTTACTTCCTGGATGCAAAACAATTTCTGGGAGTTTTAGTAAAAGACACGAGGCAGTGATAGCATGCAGGACAATCAGAAGGCTTTCTTAAAAAAAATTAGACTTACAGTTTAAAAAACTGTTTGCACACCTTCAAAAATCTCAAATTGCAGATGTTTTCCACCTTCCAAACTAATGTTTAAACTTTTACCCCCAGTAAGGTCAAATACCACTCAACAGCACTCTGCTGCCAGCCGTGGTGCTGCCTCAGCCTCTTAGCAAGAACCAGACACCAATAACATCTCACTCTGGAAAAGGAAGGGAGATCCAAAAAACCAGATGCCTACATTGATAAGGAATGACAAGACCTTCAGGAAGAACAGACACTCTGCAGTTTGTATGTCAGTGCAAAAAGGGTCACTGGACAGGAAATAAAGTGAACGTGCCTGGTGTGGGATTAGGCAGTCAGCAAAACCTCTTTCCATTTGTGTAAACTGAACAAATTGTACAAATTGTCTCTAGGATATAAGACATGAGAGAATTCCAGGCTTGCATCTGGTTTATGGTATTTGGCTTATCACATGTTTCTTGTCAATGAGAAACAGGCTGGAAATGAAAGACTACAGCCCTCTCCTAAACCTGTCTTTGCCATTATTCCAGCAAGTGCTTAAAGTCTCTGACTACTGAATGCACCTGAGTATCCCATCATATTCCAGTCCTGTCAGACACTGAATTCTGCAGCAAAACTCTGTCCTGCCAAGTAAACATAAAAATAAAAACCCCCAGCATTGAAGAACAGAAGTTTTACTTCATTTACCTCTTAGATCCCTGTTGAAATCATGAAGCCTACGAATTTCTCCTTCCAGTTTGTTTCTCATGGCCTTTTCCAGGGCATCCCGCTTAGAGGATGATTTCTCCAGGTTTTTGTATGCCTCTGAAACTTGCTGAATTTCTATTTCCAGCTGCAGTGGAAGTAAAAACGAGCACTTACTATTTTTCACTAACAAATTTAATTGTCTCAAGACAGCAGATGACTTTGTCTCAAGTGTTCTTTATTGAGGGAAACCTACACTTATACACTAAGTGAAAGAAAGTCTCGGGTCTGTGATGAATCCCTCTATAGAAGGAATACCAGTGGCTGAATCATTTTGCAAAAAATATGCTTTATCTTTCCTTTTAGACTTCAGTGTAAAGTTTCTCTGATCATCCAGAGCAGGAGATTCTCTCCTAACTCTCCTTGCTGGGCATGGTTTGCTATGGAAGTGTGGATCCACACCACAGCAAACCCCATCAGAACTGTCTACAGCAACTGATCAACAGGGAGGTGGAGGGAAATGCATTTGTATCCTTCTGTCAGGAAGCTGTCAAACAATTCTCTCAAGTATTTCCTGGCCAGAAACCTTCCAAAAAATACAACCAAATGAACATATGTCCCTGGTAAAAGGTAATATGGGGAATAATGAGTGTGGAAAGCCACACTGGTCACCTGAACTCAAAGACAAACAGTCACACATTTTTCTGGCCTCAAACAGTGCTCAGTGCAAAGAGCACAGCAAGGCCCACAAAGTCCTAAATTGCTAAGCAGCATCAGCCTTTCCACAGCTGCAAGGCAAGAGCAAAGCTGACCTGCTGGCCAGCTTTAAACCAGTGGTCATCAAGGAGTTGTTTCTGTGAGGCAGCATAAAAATACCTCCACACATTCATATTAATGATGGGTCTCACTCAGGTATTATCTTTTAAATATCTTAGCATCATTTACTCTGCTTGTTCCATAAAGCCAAAGGTGGCAAATAGCTGGGTCCAAATCAAGACATTAAGTTTTCATGGAAATTGTGTGGTGTTGAGGGAGGAACAAAAGGAGTGTTAGTCCCAGTCCTTCAGTCCAAATGTCTTTAGTGTAGCCATAGCAGCACTACTTGCCCTGCACACTGTGGTGCCAACCAGTTTTGTAGCAATGTCCCCTGTGCCTCCTTGAGTGGCTGTGGTCTTGTGCCATCCCAAACAGGCCCTTCCTGCAGCTCTGAAGTCTTTTTGGGGAAATGAAACCTGCTGCTACCCTGGACCAGCCTTAAGCAAGCCAAGCAGTCAGCCTCTCCAGCAGCTGAGGAGGATGTGCTTTTGAGCATGGTCAGTGAACTGTTAGCAGAAAGCTGAAGCCTTTGATTCCATCTTCTGCCAAAGTTAAGCTGATGCCCAAAGGCACAGGACACAGACTAATCAATCTGCATACAAAAGACTCTAAAGTACATCATCAATCCCTTCAGCAAAGGAACCCAGCAGCTGCAGACTAAATGATTCAATCAGGGCCTAGACCAGAGACAGGAGAATGCCTGAACTCCACAACCACCCACCTTCTGCAGCCGGGCCACTTTCTCATAGCACCCATCGAGCTCCTGCCGTAGGGACCTGTTCTCCTCCGACAGGATTTCCACCATCTGCTGGGCCCTGGAAACGATGGCAAAAGGATCCACCTGCATCTGCTGGTAGGGGGAAGGGACCTGCTGGGCCCGGGGCAGCACGGGGTAGGAGTCTCCCTGCTGCTGCTGCGGGCCTAGGAAGGGCTGGCATAGTCGGTACAGATCTCCCTGATGGACTGGGTTGGACAAGAAAGGCTGCTGGGTCCGTGGCAGGAGGCCAGGATCTGCCTGGCTGGGAGTCAGAGGTTGCTGGTGCTGGGAAGGGGACAGCCTAGAGGGTGGTGGAGACTGGAGCAAAGTCAAAGATCCCAGGGATGTCAAGGAAGAAGTTGGGCTGTGGTGGTGAGGTGGTCTCTGTTGTAACTGCAGCTGCACTTCTGGGTTCTGCCTGCAAAACAAGAGAGCACAGGCTCCATCACAGTCATGCAGAGGAAGGTGCACAAAGCCAGGGACAAGGCGTGTAGGTCCTGTGCACAGGGCTGCCCATACAAAAGACTCAAGTGAGGCTTTCTTCCATTCTATAAGTCTGTTTTTAAAAAGTGTTTCAAAATCAAATCTTTAGCAGAAAACTTATTCTAAGGGCACAAAGGTATTTCTTTTTGAGACTATTTTTTTACAGAAATACCAGGAGAAAGTACATCAACAACTACTGGCTAAAATTATTTTTGTAACTTTTCTCCACACTTTGTGGATAAAACTGCTCAACTAAGAACAAGCTCTTTTGTTCTGGCCTTAAATGTGCCATCTGTCATCGAGAAAACAATTAATTTTCTTCTGTAAGTCAGGAGAGAGACTTAAAAGCATTGGCTGAGCTTGATGCTAGTATTCCAGAACCACTGATCTGAACTTTCTGAAATATCAACCAACAAACTGCAGCCTGGTTAAATGAGACAATTAAAGGATCTGGAAACCAACCCAATAATCAGAAGCAGCATTTTCATTCCAACCTGCCCTGTCCTATGCAGGAGGTGTGTTTACTGCTCCTAACAATAACCTCTGCAGGCTATCAGAGACACATCTGACAATCTATAACATGCCTGAGGCCATCACAGAACTAAATCCAAGCTACACCCTCTCACATTTCCCAGGCTCTGGAGATCCCCAGCTCAACTCCTGCTGCATTAGCCAAGTAAGAAATCTCACTGAGAAGACTGTGTGGATTTATCATGCTTGGATGACCTCAGGAGGCAGGATTTGCTTTCTCCTCCAAAAACATTCAACCTTTAACTTCTCTGGATGTTCTTTATTCTAACAGTTGAAGTCCCTCCCTCTCCATGTTGCAGCCAGTCTCTCCTTGAGCACGGAGCTCAGCCCAGAGCAGACCCAGCCTGGCAGCTCAGCGTGTCCTGAAACACTCCTGCTGCTCTGATGAAATTTCCCACCCTTTGGGCTGCAGTTCAGCCCTGCAGCTGGAAAAGCACACACTGTTGTTCCACCTGGCCAGAGCTGCCACAGAATACCCCCTTGGCTGCCTGTGGTCCCAGGAGGGACTGCTGCCCTGCAGAGGATGAACAAGGCAGCTCACAGTGTTCCCACAGCACCAGGAGCCTTGGAGGAACTGACAACAGTGAGCAGGAAGCTGAGCTGGGAACCAAAGGGTTACACAAAACCCAAGTGCAAACACTCAGTACCATCCTTCCTGCTGTCCAGGAAAGAAGGAATCACTCCTGTACCCACCACTCACATCTGGGCATTACTCACATGTGGCAGCAGTGCAGGGGAGTTCAGCAGCTCTCAGCCCAGCACAGAGTTCACTATTTCAGCATCCTGCCCCTCGTGTCTCACTGCCCTGCTTCAGAGCAGAGAAACCTCCAAGCTCCAGCTCAAATTCCTTGGTGGGGAAACAAATCTAGCCTTTGTTAACTAAGAAAAAACAAAGAATCACTGCTCTAGCTACTGTTTCTCTCCTTCTCACATTCGGGTGACTGTGGTCCCTGCCAGCAGCATCATTTCAGGAGCTGCATTTCCCCAGAAATGTTCATTTGCAGCATGAGGATTTCAGGGGTCACACAGAAGAGCGATGGGCAATTAATTTCCTCAGGAATGTTCAGTTTAGTAGCAGCAATTTGGTTCTTCTCCTCCCAGGGGGGCAGCTCTACTTATTGTTGCATTGATTTCATTAACTTCATTTGACAGTTCTCATAATGAAGCACGAGGCAAAACCATCACAGGCCATGCTCAAGGTCACCTGGTTTGTCTCAGGTGGTTTCCAGCTGCTTTCTTAGCTCACCCAGTTGTGTGCAGAGTTAAAACTTTGCATCCTCACAAACCCCTCATCTCCTTGAGTTTATTCTTTACCTATCACCACAGCTCTGCTCTGATGCTGTTATCAATTAGGGAATAACCTTGCTGTGACATTTCCTCTGCAATGACCTACGGAGTTAGATCAAAAAGAAATATGTTGCCAGTCTGCCTCATGGATGCAAAAAACCCCTATTTTCAACCTACAAAACACTCTTTTCCAGTCTGAAAACAACCTGGAGCAGTTACTCAGGGAGACTGGTCTCACTGAGGTAATCTTATAAGCCTAGTGAGGATGATTAAGATGCCAATGCTGACAATTTGAGCTATTTGACTAAAAACATCTTGTTATCTTGTCAACAGAGACCCAAAGGCAGAACCTTGTCATGCTGAGCACCAAGGAAAGGAACAACATGATGGCCAAAGAAACACAACAGCAGCACTTTAATTCTGAAGGGACAGTGGGACTGACATGCCTCATAATGATCCTTTTTTTAAACACCTATTGTAAAGAACAACTCTAGGAAATCATGGCTGAGTATTTCTAAACAGGATACATTTCCAAGAATTCCAGCATCTTGGCACTCACATCCAAAGCCTCACATAATCTTGAAATTATACCAATCTTGTGGGCTCAAGCTAGAACATGAGAGCTTGGAGCCTCTAGTTCTGTGGCATTGCCAACAGCATTCAGACTCCTAAAACGTCACAAATGCATTTATAGTCCCAGCAGAACGAGACAGCACAGTTGGGTTAATACATCCTGCCTTTAAAAAAAAAATTTAAAAATCCTAGTAACCTCACAGTGACACCAGACTTTTTAAGATCTTGCATGCAAACTTTTATGAACACATTCAAAGAACTTTTTGACAACCCCACTATTTACAATTTTGCCTTATAAAATACTTACAATACATTTTGTGGGCAAAAAAACCCTGGCTCTGGGATTTCTTTATATTTACTCATTATTCTTTAAATATTCTTTATATTTATTTTCTTTAACAAGAGAAATGAAGAATTTATTTCTCTGGTAAAGCAATTTTGGGCTGAGAGAGTCAGAAAGGTGTATGAACACAATTTGGATTTTTCAAGATTTTTATGCTACACTGCAAAATGTAAAGGCAAAAATAACTATTGGTGTCACTTAACAGTATTGCTGATAAAATGGTAGCAGAAAATTCCTTCTATGAGAGAACGAGTCCTCAGGTAACCCTGCAATAGTAATCACAATTTTATCTGAACCAACCACTTCAGAAAAAAAATGCAGACTCTCAAAACACATACACAACAAAATTACACAATCTCCTTCCATTTGCCTCAGTGTCACAGAGACCTGAATAAACCAAATGTATGGGGGGGGGGGAACCTCAGAGCAATTATCCCCACAAGTGTCTGGGTTTGAAAGCACAACTTTAAGGTCCACTTCTCTGTGCACCAGGCAGGGATTTCTGCCAGAGGAACACTCCACACAGGCCAAGCACAAACCTGGATTTATGGCTCTGCAACTACAAGGGTCACCTCAGCTTTTGAGGCAGGAAGACAGAGACAGGGAGCCAGGGTGTTGTATTTCTCTGGGGAATGGTTTTTCCCCAGGACCCCTGAAAACTGTATGGTTTGACCCTTCCTTCCTTTTCTGACCTGGTTGGCTGGGCTCCAGCTACCTTTTCCTGAGCAGGAGACTACACAAGGCCCTGTTCTTCCTTGTTCACTCCCTTGCTTCCCTGGAAACCCTTCGAGAATAAAGCCTTGGAATAATCCCGGGGGGATAAGAGCCTCTTTTAAATCTTTTATCTTGTCTCTGAGATATCCCTCCAAGGGACTGAGCCAGCCAAACAGCCCCTGGGGGCTGCGGGGGGATATTTCACCAGGGCAGCTCTGCAGCCATCAGGGGTGCTCAGGCTGCCAGGACAGAGGGTCACACACAAACTCTGTGAGCAGAGCAGCACAGTGGGGAAGTCAGAAGAATGAAGTGATCAGCAAAGGTCTCAGGCTCGTTAAAGGTTTTTTTTTTTTAATGCCTTCCCAGCTTCTCCAGCCTGTTTTGTGTTCAAGAAGCTCCAGCCCCCCTTTCTTCCCCAGCCCTCCTGCACAAACCAGGAAATGCTGACTGCAGGAGGGAGCAGCTCCACTCCATTACACAGCCAAAATCAAACCCAGGAATTTCTGTTCTGCTGCCCAGTCATACCTGATTAGCCCCCACTTTGATGCTGCTCAGGGCAACGCGGTGCACAGAGTGATTTACTAATTATGGGACAAATTCTGCAGACCTCCCTCTCAAAAACTTTCTGTGAAGTCAATGGGATTAATCACCACAGTGGGACCTCAGGCACTTGGGCTCCAGACAGAGGACAGGGCTTGAATCAGAGAGACAAGGAGCTTCCTCTGCACCCAAAAATGCATCAGACAGGCGCCCCCTCTGCACCCAAAAATGCATCAGACAGGAAACCCAAAAATGCATCAGACAGGAGCCTCCTCTGCACCCAAACCTGCATCAGACAGGGGCTTCCCCCTGCACCCAAAAATGCGTCAGACAGGAGACCCAAAAATGCATCAGACAGGAGCTTCCTCTGCACCCAAAAATGCATCAATCAGACAGGAGCTTCCTGGGCACCCAAACCTGCATCAGACAGGAGCTTCCTCTGCACCCAAAAATGCAGACAGGGGCTTCCCCCTGCACCCAAACCTGCATCAGACAGGAGCTTCCTCTGCAAGCAAAAATGCAGACAGGGCTTCCTCTGCATCCAAACCTGCTCCAGCTCACTGTGCTGCCACAGGAGCCCTCGCAGCCCCCAGGACACAGAGCCCCAGGCACCCGTGCTCTGCTCTTAGACTGGAGGGTTGTTTTCACCACCAATGCTCAAGCGCAGTTGAGGTATTAAGGAGAGAACCAGGCTGTGGAGCTTCACATTCGGCCAGCCCTCTTCTAAACTTTCTTTAAAATTTCCAGCTAACAGCAGAGATGCCTCCGGCATGCCCGGTATTTACATTAAACCAACATCATTACCGACATACACTGTTCCCAAACTTACACCGCCCAGGAGCAGGTGAGGCAAACTGTTTGCAGACTGCTTTAAACTTACCACACAGCCCCATTCCTTTCCCAGACCGGGGAGGGTGAAGCATGAGAATGCTGTGAATTCCCCCAATGTTTATCTTGTTCAACGAGTTTTATTTAACCGCATCATTAGGTCACCCTCAAATTCCCCCGAACAATGAGGGGGAAAACCCGCAGAAAAGGGTGTGGCCTCGGGAGCAGAGAGAAGGGGCTTTGTTTCCTTGACGCACGGTTCAAAAAATGCGCACATTTACCAATCCAAATGAATCCCGAGAAAGGCCGAGCCGCGGTGCAGGAAAACTGCAAAGACACTCTTGGTGCGAGGCAAAGGCTCTCCCCGGAGCTGTTTGCCTTTAAAATCCCCACACCATCACCCAGCTGCACCTTTGGCAACACACAAGGTTTCTTGTCTAAATGACGACTTCTCTTAAAGCATGTGGGAGAGGGAGGGGAACAGAGGACTCGCTCCCTTCCTTTGCTACGCTGCTCTGTAATTTATGGATTAGTCTTGCAATTGTTCTACTGCTCCAGCATTTTGCTTGCAAAGGAAACCTCTCCTCTGTGCAGCTATTTAGGTTAAAAAGTAACCTCATTAGATTCCCAGTGCTTTGAAGACAAATTTCAGTTGCTTCCCCTACTGGAAACCTTGCCAGCTGAACCTTTCTCCTCCCCCTCCTTCCCCCCACCATGTTCTTTCAAAGCAGCCAGGATCCATCCAATACAGACAAAAATCACCCTGTCTAGAGGAGCTGACTGTTGGCATGTTTTCAAATACCTCTCCCTTGAACAGCAAGCAGGCTACGTCTCACTGCATAGAATATAAGGAGTATTTCTGATGCAGCAGAAACCACTGAGGAGCTGTTGCCCTGTCCCGTGTGCACAGAGGTTTGAGGCCTTTGAATCTGCAAAAACATTTGCAACGAGCTTCTACAATCATTACCCCCCCTAAACCCTTTACTTCCCCTTTTCCTGGCCTCTTTATTATTTATTTAGCCAGATCAAAGGGCCTTTTCATCAGGCTTGTATGCTGCTGAAGTCATTTCAGATCACAAACAATGGTGGACAAACTCTGAAAATAGCTCCTCATAGGGCTAGGAAGGTTCTGAGCAGATTCAAACTCCCTAAAGCTCAGACTCTGCTCCCAAATACTGACTGGTTTCTTCATGTTCCCCTCAAAATGTGCAAACACAAGTTCACAGAGACCTCTCCATTTACATCCTCCCCTCGCTCCTCTGAATTCCCCTTTTGGCTTCAAAATGGGGCCAAAATCATTACACCAGATACCACCTGGTGTCAGGCACAGATGAGATGGTATGGGGACAGGTGAAGTAAAGTTGGGGTTTTAGCCCACCTTAACAAAACTTCATCTTCCCACATGGACACCAGTGTGTGGTTCAAGCCAAATTCAGCTCCTTATCTAGAGGGAACCAGAACAGACTGAGATTTCAAATGATGCAAGAAAAATGAGCAAAAGCTGAAAAAGCAAGTCTGGGATGAGGCACAGAGCATCCTCCATTTTCCTCTCCTACACTTCAGTCCACTGAAAATAAAATTTTAAAAACTCTACAGGAAGCTCAGAGGTGATTTTTTGCTACCTGCACCATTATTGTTTTCATTCACTTTTCTCTTTTCCTATGTGATGCAGTTTTAAGAAAAATCTTTTGCCTGGCAGATGTATTATTAAAGAACAACTTAAGTCTCACAATAAATAACTAACTGCAAGTTTCTACAGTGAATCACACCATAACTTTGGCTTTTGTAGCAAAGCTTTTGTGAGGCTCTGGAGCCTCAGCATTGAACTTCCCCATACCATAAAATCAAGTTGGCTTGTTTGGGATCTTTTTTTTTTTTTTTTTGTGGTAAAAAAGGATCAGGCCTCTCTAGCCAGCTACTGAAGCAGGTAACAGTCCTTCCAGTCTGCAGCTGAACTCAACGTGTCATCTCATGTAATGACGATGGGGTCTTTGCTGAAGGAAAACCTGCCTCAGGAGCCAAGGTGATGGACTGAGTTTTGTATTGCCATTCCCTACGTGACTGCCACAGGGCTTGTTTTAAGGTCTGGCTTACCTGACTGAGCCATACTCAGGGGGATGCTGATACCTCATCATGGGCCCATCAGCTCTTCCCTGCTGGCCCATGCGATGGTCGCTATAGAAATGCCCCGAGTCCTGAGCTTTGCAGTTCACAGCCGGGGCGGACACGTTTTTGTACGGATACTCTGGAGGAGGCCCCCGCTGCTCCATCCCTTTCATGCTGGGCTGGGAAGGGGGCTGCACCGAGTTCTTGTAGAACTCATTGGAGGCAGAATTTTTGTACGGGTCGCTGGACTGCTGCGGGGACAGCGGCGACAGCGGCGCGCTGGTGACGGGCGCGTGGGCCTTGACGCCGCTGGTGGCCAGGGACAGCTGCATCAGCCTCTCGCTCAGGGAGCGCACGTGGCCTTGCTTGAGGTCCTTCAGCCCCTCGTCCTGGTGCACCTTCCCCGGGCTCACCCGCTGCACCGTGGGCCTCCCCTCAGTCCTCATCTTCTGGTTGGTGACGCCCGTGACGTAGAAGGCGGCCCCGACGCTGGCGTGAGGCTGCCCGCGGAAATACTGCGACTGCACCTTGGCCTCCTCGTAGGTGGGCAGGTCCTCGCTGTTCTGCAGCCGTGGCGACAGCTGCTTCTCCATGATGCTGTTGTCCACCTGTATCTCCTGGCCCTGGGGCTCCTGGCGGGCAGCATGAGTCACGAGCTGGTGGTCCTGGGAGCTCAGCCCTTCGTTCTGAGGGGCCGGGCCGCCGGTGCTGCTGAAAGGAGGGGGAGCATTGCCCGTGGCTTGCTGGTGTAAGGCGAGGAGGTTGCGGTTGTCATTTGGGTTCCCGTATCGGAGCTGCTCCTGCAGCAGGCGCTGTAAAACTGTCGTAGCTGCTTGCTCTTCTGAATTCCTCATCTCAAACCGTGGTGCCTTTTTGGGTGGAATGTAAAAGCTGCCCTCGACCTAAGGGAAGGAGACACGGTTATTAGCGGCTGAGAGATATTCAGGAGCAATATCGGCTTGAAATACAGAAAAAAAAAAAAAGCAGGTTAGATTACCAAAGGTTCCCATAACAATGGGGGTCATCAAAGCCCTTGACCCAAGAAAGACTTGCATGCCCGGGGGGCAAAGCCTCAGAAAGGTGATGAAAGGTGATTTGGAAGTTTATAGGCAAATCAATTGACTGCAAGCTGTAGGGATGCATGCCAAATACCTCAGACAGCATCTCGGGCAAAAAGGAGATGTGGAATTCACAGGATGATGGTAAAAACGCCTGAAACCTGTTTGCTTTATACTTAGAGTTACCAACAGTGAAATACACTTCCCATATTTGTAGGCAGACAAGGACTGAAGTGTGAAATCAGCAACTCGCCAGTTTTAAGGGAAAGAAAGAAACTAAAAAGAGGCCCATTGAGATAGCATATGGTTCAAAAGAAGTAAAGAAATCTCTCAGCTTAGATAAAGCAATTTATGAATACCTAGTTAGCTAGCAGGTTTTCAGAGTTATGAAATGCCCAGAGTGAGCTCAGCACCTCTTCTCCCTGCTGCAGAAAACCCCAGGCACGGTGCAAGTGAGGACTCAGGAACTTCCTGCTATACAAAGGCAACCAAATCCTCACACATCTAAATATCCTCAACGGAATGCATGCAAATGCAAGGGGAGGAAAAAGAGTTGTCTGATCTAAGGAACAGAAAAAGACCTCTGAGTGGCAGGAAAAAACACTGTGTCCCAATGAGAGAAACACAAAGAGCCAATGTCAGGCACATCCTAGGTACAGATTAAGCCAGTGACCAACAGCAATTACATTTTACTCACTCTCCCCGTGGAGTCAGGAGTGTGTCATGGAAACTCAGGCCCATTGGCCTTATTTGAGCTGAAATATCAAAAATTAATGATACCTTTGAGACATGTAACTGAAAGCAGAGCTACTTTTGAGCTAGAACAGCTCAGAATAGAGAGTAAGGCTCACTCACTGGCCAAGCTGTGGCTCTGCCCTGACAGCAGAACACGTGTTCCTGTTCTAGAATTTTCTTTTGACACCTTTTTTTCTGTATTACATCGTCCCTTAGCAGAAGGTAACTTGCTCCCAACAGTTTTTTCCATGGCAGAACCAGGAATCAGGAGGCCTGAAGGGTCTGCTTAGTGCTGCATCTCCACAACCTCCCCATTTCCTCCCTTCTGCAAACCTTAATGAAGAGAAAGTTAAAATCCACCCCATTGCAGGCTGCTCACCAGGCAGGAATTGAGGCCCTGTGAGCTGACGTGGAATGTGACTCCTCTGAAATCCTGTTTGAAGTGGCACATACCTTTGTCCTTCACTTGGAGTTCCCTGGTAAGGAGGAGCAGTTCTGCCACATGGGGGGACACACTCAGCCTTTCCTCCTGCAAATCCAAGATCTCCACTCAGAGATGGCTTCAGGCTCCTCCTCAGCAGGCCAGATCACTTGATATTCTCCTCGCTCCCAAAGTAATTCTGAGGGAAATATTGAAAACATCATTTTTAATCAGCAGATGAGACCCTAGAAATAATAAACCCTGGCCCATATTTCAGATTTTCCTTTTGTAGCTTCTTGTTTTCTCCCAGAGCCCAACAATTTTGATCCCTTTAGGATGAATGAACCCCCGTGTCCCCAGCAATCTACTCCAGCTGCTGCTTTAATCATGACCATTTCTGCTCCAAGATTAAATGTTGCCAAGTAATGCTTTGTCCCATCTGTGCCTCCAAGTGAAACAGTGATTAAAACCCGCTAATTCTTTAACTCCATTGTTTTATTTTTCGCTCAGAATGAAAGCTGCAGCACAGATGAGGATGCCCTGTGCTTATGGTTCCTTTGCCAGTGGTGCTGAGTATTTCAAACCGTGTCAGCAGAAATCCTCTGCTGGATGGTGACACGGTGAAATGCTTGATAAACTTCAACACACTGTGCCTCAGAAATGACTGGGAGAATGATCAGTTTGTGAATATTAGCTTTATTTCACAGACTGGGAAAGTCAGGGGAAGAAAAGGACACTGAGAAGAGTTTATGCCAGAAATACATTGCAGAGCACAGCTCTAATTCCCAAAACACTCTTTAATTATGTTACTTTTCTCCTTCAGAATATGAAGCAGTAAAGAAACTTTAACCACTGAGAGGAGAAACAGGAGAATACAGAAAAATGTGTATTTAGGCATGTTAACAAGAAGCAGTTACTGAAGGTGTCCTAAAGAAAAAGGCAAGCAATGCAAAAGATGTGGAACCTATTTGTGCACTCAGTGCCTTCATACTTTAAGGAAAGGCAATAAAAACAGAACTAGTGAGACTAAAAATATTCATTGATACGTATAATTTAACTTAATTTCCTGGAATGTTGCAAAAAATAAAGTGAACACATGTAGTGAAGGAATGCAGACGAGGGGATACTTCTGTCTCTGACTTATTACAGCACAAATCCACACCCAACAAAAACTACCTCAGATCTGCAAGTTAAATACTTGAGGTGTCAACAGCAATTTCAAGGCACATGAACAATATCTAAGGAGAGAACAAGGCAGTGTTGTGTGGTGTGGTACTTCAAGATGGTGGTTGAAAAAAGCAGCTAATGTCAAATTCTTAACTGGTGACTTAGCTCGAGAGGGATATATTGAAAACAGCTGCCAGCAAATATGCAGTAAAGAACCTTTAAACCAGGCATTAAAGATAGCAGATAACTAGAGCAATTTCTAGCCTCTTTTCCCAGTGTTGCACAACAGAAGTTAAGGATTCCTCGTCCCCCTCACACCAGAATCATCACTGACTCTTCTTTTTTTAACTTTTTTTTAAACCAAGCTGCCCTGAGTAACCCTTTTTATTAGAGCATAAAAAGGCTTTTATTATGCAATATGATGCTGCCTTTCCACCCAAAGATTTCTTTTGTCTCAACTGGAAAAATCTAAGGAGGTGGGGGGGATTGTTTATTTTTTTAATACAAAGATACAACCCAGCTTGAGATTCTGCCTCTCTGCCTTAAAGATTTTTTTTTTCAACAGACAAATCCAATCTGTGCATGTTTAACTCCTTGAAATGCTCCAGGAACCATTTCACACACAGAGCTTCACTCCTCAGCACTACCAGCTCATTCTGCTGAGCTGATGGAGGGAGGGCACAGTTCACACTGAAAACATTTGCTGGAACTGAATACTACTAATTTTAGTGGGGGTATAAACTAGAAATCAACCTGGAAACCCAAAGCAAAAGGTGGGCTGAGATAAAACATGAAGATACTCTGGCCAATAAATCCACTTTCTTTAAATACTGACTGGTAGCCTATTTTTTCTAGTTTTATCCCATTATATTTCATTAACAAAGAAAATCTTGTGCCACTAACTTGGGTGGCAGCATTCCTGGAATCTGTTTTCTGAGCAGGCTGGAAACTCCTGGCAGAACCAACGAGTTAACTTTTCTATTAACAAAACACAAAAATGAACAGTACAATTGGTGCTGAAGCCCATGTGTTATTTATTTGGACACCAAACCCTATTTGTGTCAGGCTCTTCCAGCAATTTCGGTTTTCACCGTGCCAAAGATGGAAATTAGTGAGATGCACTGGAAAAGTTGTTATGATAGAGCTGGAAGGAAATTGGGAAGGTTCTGTAGATACTTTAAACAGACATATTTGGGGGTTTAGCCTACACCTATTATGATTGATAGGGCTGAAGTCACACTGCCAACAACTCTGTCAAACTGTATGGATTGGATGGTGCACTCTCCACAGCCACAAAACCTAGAAACACCTTTTCCAGTGAAAAATTCAGGCTTAGATCAAATCTCATCCAAGGAACCACGGTGAGATTTCCCAGGCTGAATCAATTTTGCAATTTGCTCCCCAGCATTGCAGCTCTATCATCTTACACCTCATTCTAAACTCTGGTCTGAAATTACTCCTGGTAATTTGAGGGAAAAGCTCTTGAGGAAAGATCAGAACCTAGAACTGGTAGAACTAACACAGGAATTGCAAATAATGCTTCACCATGCTGAGATCAAGAATAGGCACAAAAGGGGGATAAGTGTAGGTACTATTTAAGGAAGAAAAGCTTCATGTTTGCAGGGCACTGTGTAAAAAACCCAGTAGCTGAGGCTTCTGTCTTAAACATCATGTAATTATGCACAGGAACCTTGCCAGTCCCTCGTGAGGAAGGAAGATTAATGAAGAATTTAAAATGATAATACTGCCAGGCTGTAGGGAACCAAAGCAGCACATTTCTGTACAGCATGCAAATATTTTCCAGCATTATAAAAATAAACAAGCTTAGACAAGTGAGTGACTCACCAGTGTTTGATGAGTGGCTCTAATGCTATAGCTCAATTAACCTGCATGGTGCAATAATAACCTCACAAGCAAAGAGAAGCATCTTTCTTTAGCTTGTGAAACAAAGAGGAATGCAAGAGTCCCTGTGAGGACAGCCTGTGCATACTTGCCCAGAATTACTGCTTAGCCAAGGAGCTAATTAGCTAACACATCAGGTGGGATGGGAACAGGTTCACCACCTCACCAGGCCTCAGTACAGTTAAGCACTTTCAGTTTTACTCCCAAGTTTTGTGTCTGCTCACACCTGAGACAATTCAGTGACAGACTTCAAACTCCAGCAGCAAATTCTGTAAAGCAATTCTGTGTTTTTTCTCAAAGGTTGTGCTCGTGATACTGCCCATCCTGGTTGGCAGCAGGGGATGGGATGCTACCATGAAGGTAGATGATGTTTTAGGCTGGTTTTTTAGGTGCAGGTTCTTCTTTAGGTTCTTCAGACAGACCTGCACTCTGCAATAGAGGAGGGGACAGGAAACAGCGTGGAAGGGACCAGCTGTGAGGGCCCTGGGCAATACTCCCATGCTGAGTCACCCCTGGGTAATGGAAACCCTCTGCTGCTCCATGGCCCACACAAACCCCAGCAGGCTGATCCCAGACCCTGCAGAATTCACTCAACCCGTGTCTCCAAGACCACTGGAATTGTGGCTGCTCTGCACAAACCCTCACTTTGGAGTGGCTGGGAGCACTGGGGACTCGGAGGCAAAGTCCCAAATTATTGAATGAATAGTGGAGGTTATCACTGAATGCTCTTTGCTTCCTTTCAGTCCTTCCCAAGGAGGAGGAGGAGGAGGAGGAAGGGAGAGAATACACACCAGGAGAGTGCTGGAGAATAAAGGTTCCCAACGTCTGGCGCCAACACCCAGACCTGCAAGGCAGCACTGAACAAGTCCCAGCATTGTGAGAGCTTTAGCACCTGCTCCCAGCCAGGAGGAGGTTCCAGACTCCAACCATAAACACCTCCCCAGCTCCCATCCAGCCCTCCCGGCCCTGCCTGCCTCCATCTGCTGCCCGTGGCTCAGGTGATCCCGGAGGGTGGCACCGAGCAGGTGCATGGAGTGCTGCCAGCATTACTCATCTTCATTCCACAAGGGCAGAGTCACCGGGCAAACAAGAAAAACTTCCTTCTTTTAACGAAAAAACAAGAACAATGTCACCCGGAGGGGGGCAAATAAGATGCATACCCATTGTATTAGATCATCGTGCTACAGCAACACGAGAACAACCAAAGACTGGTCCCGGTTTTAACAACTCTCCCAGCCAAACCGAGTCCACCTGAGCAAGGATTAGACTGTCCCCAACCCTGCCTCTTAAACATTTGTGTCGCTGGGATCAGGCACAGGGAAGCCTGGCAGGCCTGAAGAAACGGCAGCAAGTTTCTTGGCCTGGCTGGAGATAAATAAGTCAAGACATCAACATGGGAAGATCCCCTCTAAATTACATCTCAAAGGAAAAAACCGAGAAGACCTTACTTGACCTTTGAATTGCTGCTCCCCTCACTAAAAAGTATCAATTTCTTCACAGGGAAGTTCCTATAATCTTCACCAACATAATTTAGGCTTTATATTACAAAGAAAGAAAAAAAAAAACCCACGAAGATTTACAAAGCCTGGTATAAACAGGAATGTGTTGTGGCTCTTAAGCATTTTGAAAAGAATGCTATGGAATTTCAAGTTCCTCCATAAAATTTTAAAAGTCACAGGGGCAGGAGGATTTATCCTGAATATACCAGTCTAATAGGAAAACCAGCTGTTTTTATTGAGAATATTTCTACATGAAGACATCACACCACTTAAACTGTTATGCAGCACTACCTAACACTGCTCACACATGTGCAGAGTCACAACCCTTTAGGGGCAGGTACTGCCATTTCTGCATAATTAACGAAACACAAATTCCAGCACAAGCAGTGGAAGCTCTGCTAGCAGCTCCAGAAAGGCCAAGATCTCACCTTTTAGACGTCTCCTTGCTAAAACCAGCTCAAGCTCACACAGCTTTATCCTCACCAGGTCTCATTTCAGAGCGAGCAAGATTCATCTGCCTCAAACTCCAGCCATTTCCAGTAATTATGCAGAGCTGGGGAACTGCTGCAAGCCCAAGGCGCAGTTTTAATTCAGCATCAAGCTTTGTTTTGTGTTTTTGAGAATGCTGCACTCCTGGCTGCTGCTGGCACTCAGGCAGCGCCCTGCTTCTGTCGTCAGCAGCCCCTGTCCCACAACTATCCCAACTATGCCCCAGCACCAGTTTCATTGCATTGTGTGGTTTCTCCATTCCTTCCCTGATTTAGTCCAGGCCTCTCCTCGGGGCTCTCAGATAATGAAAACCATGTGAGAGTAAAATGTAATCTTCAAATACGCCAACCAGTTTCATGTGCATTATCAGAAGGGAGCAAAATGTTGACAGTGCATCATTTGTCCTTACAGATAGGATCAGACTCTTTTAATTGCTGCTGAGATTAAAAAAAAAAAAAAAGAACAGGAAAAAAAGATTGGGATCACCATCTACATTAAAAATAGAGAAAAACAGAGTCAAAGTTCGAATCTAAAAGCTGAAGCAGTCCTGAACACAATGGAAATACAATCCCCAAACAGATATATCCATTTTGTGCCACCTTGAAGTAATTTTTCCTCGTATGTCAGTTCTGACATCCTGAAAATTTATAATGTAAGTTGACACAAATAAAAAAAAACAGGTGGAGGAGGATGCAGAGAAGCAAACAACCACTATGGCCTTACTTTAGCATGGAATTTTCTGGCTTTTCTAGCAATACCACAATTTAAACTATTTTAAGCCCCCATATGGAGGAGCTCTTCTTATTTCTGAATGCAGTTTCACAGAATTTAAGGGGACTAACCACAGAATCAGGAAAGCAGGCAGGAATGGCCCCTCCTTTGGTCTAAGGTCTGCTTTTTGTTTCCCTTAGAAAAAGAAACAGCTAAAACACAGGTAAATTGCCACTTATCAGCCAGAGATGCTGTGGCCCAAGGAAGGGCACAAACCCAGCACAGTACTGGCACAGCCCAAAACTGCCAAGAGATCTCAGTGGGTACCATGGGTTAAAAACATGAATTAAAAATAAAACCCTACAGAAGATCCAGCCCACCACATTTTTAGACAGCAAGGATGTTCTAAAAGTGGTTTTGGTGTTGTTCTTTTATCATAACCACCTTGGGCTTCTCATGTGCACCTTGTAAAAAACCCTTAATTACCTGTAAGATGATTAACTGAGCCTCACCACCACATTGGGAGGAAGATATTACTCCATTCATTTTAGCACAGTGGTGATTGGCTAAGCCCTGGCCTACATTGATGTCTTTTGTTGCCACAACTATGTCACTCAGGGAATTGATTTCTTTCAATGCAAGTATTCCAGTAACCACTCTAAACCAGATGCAGCTACAGTAGGAAATAATTGGTTTTAGGTGTACTGCTTAGGAAACCTCATGCAAACCACACCAGCACCACTTCTGCCTTGCTAATATAAACTTCACCACTGCTAGAAGATTTTCTGTAGTAACAGGAGCAGCAAGCCCAGATCCTGCCTAAATGGATCAAGGATGTTGGCACCCCAGGACTTGTGCAAGCAGAAGGCAGAGGAACCTTCTGAGTGTTTTCTACAGCTGGAGAAGATACTTTTGCAAAGGATCCTCAGCAGCTGCAGAAAAATAGTTAAAGATTTAGAGCCCTAATGAACGAAATGAACCTCACTGAGTGCACAGGAACCAGAGGTAACACACGGCTCCTTGAGCACAAATCCAAGGTGATTAACCTTTCCTGCTCCCCCTCAGAGCTCAGTCAATGCCAGCAGGGCTTGTGCAGGAAATGCACTCAGCCCTCCCCTGCCTGAGGAATGCAGAGCCAGAGCCTCTCCAGGCAGGAAAAGCTGCTGTCCTGGGTCTCCCAAGGGAACACATCCTGCAGTTTGCCTCCCCCAGCACCACGCTGGGCCCTGACCTCCATCCCAGCCTTTTGAGACTGCTCAAAAGCAGGGAAAGCTCCCTTCAAACCCCCTGAGCAGCAGGGGATGGGGCCAGCAGTGTCCCACACACAGTTTCCATTGCCATCCCTACTTCCCCTCAAATCAGAAATCCACTGGGCTTTCAACACATGCTGAATCCACTCTTCCCTCCAGGGGGGCTAAGCTTTTTTTAGAAATTTTTCTTTTTTAAAGAAGATCCAAGTGCTCCACACCCAATCCCAACTGGACAAGAGCAAAAGCTGCTCTTTCTCATGTAATTTTGGAGTGCTCTTTTCTGCCTGCTCTCCACAGATCCCTGATCTTACCCAAAGGAAGGGTGGAACAGGCTACATAATGGCTCATGGTCTCTTCAGCCTTCATCATTCTACAGTAAAATGTGTTCCAATTTTGTTTTTACCCAGTACAAATATCAGCACTCAGCTGTGACGACTCCAGAAAATTCCAGATTACCACCTCCTTGTGCACCTCCACAGGCTATCCCAGGATCCCAGACTGGTTTGGGTTGGAAAAAACCCATTTTCCATTTAAATCCATTCAAAACTCATCTCATTCCAACCCTCCCAGCACAGGCCAGGATGCCATCTCACACTGGTTTTAAGTTCTGGCTCTCCAAAAATACAGAGGAGGTTTCAGCTTTGTTTCTTTTCAAAAAGACAATGGGAAAACAAGGAGGATATGTTTTCCCAAGCCCCACAGCTAGACAGGCTAGCCCCAGTATGAAGCAATCAAATTTGTTTCAGCTGAACACAGAATCACCCAAATTAGAACAGCAGAAAAAGTCCACCCAACCCTGATGGGAACAAAGTCACTGAAATGTGGAATTAGTTTCCTTGAGGGTTACAGTAAATAATCCTAATATATTAAGTAATTCTTTCAAAAAACAAGTTGCGTAGAGACACAAAGCATTTTAAAGAAAATATTACTGTGACACAACTCTTAGACAAGGTCTTAGAAATGCTAATTAATTCATTAAACAAAATCCTAAACTGGCTTAATTCATAAACATTCATATAAGAGAACTGTTCAACAACATTTCAGTCTACTGTTAGACACTGTAAGTGCTTTGCTAGTACAAATAAGCCTTTAAAAACCAATTTTATTGGATCAGTGAACTTTTTTGTCCTTTACACAAAGTCTGGTTCTATCCTGTGACCAATACTGATGAACCTTATATAGGCCAACATTGGTTACCAAGGAAAATGACCAAAGACCTCTCCAAACTCCCAAGGAATTTCAAATATTTAGTATTTAAAAAAAAAAAAAAAAGTTATTTTAAGCTGAGACACAACCAAACTAGACAAGAGTCATTCTCAGAGAGGACGAGAAAAGTAAAAAAGCAGCAAGTCTGAATGGCAGCATTTATCTCTGCAGCTCTTCTGCAGGACCAAGAATGCAGAGTGGCTGCCAGGGAGAGAGGAGACACTCAGCTCTGGGGAACAGGAGGGAGCCCTCACTGCCCCAGGGCCAGCCAGGCCCGATGGGAGCATTGACACATCCAACAACCACCACGGGGGACAGCCACAGCCCCATCCACAGGGGAGGCTCCAACACGTGTTCTTCCTAAGCTGGGAACCTCACACAAAACCTCTCCACTCTGCTAAAACACGATTTTAAAGCTTTGAGAAGTTTGTCTCCACAGGCCTTTGAATTTGGTTCTCAGGGTTTTGGGGTTTTTTTTTAATTCCTACTTTGTTTCCCATTCCTATTCGCTCCTCATGCACTGAGCTCAGGCTGACATCAAATGCCTGGTTTGGCCTGAATGGTCATTTATACACAGGTAAGTTTTAAATCTATTCTTACTTTAAAAATTACATTCGAATGTCCACATAAACACAAATTCCATCAACCATGAAAAATTCCTTTCACTTACAGGCATAGTAGGCAACTAAGAAAAGATTATATTGCATATTTAAAAATTCATTGCTCCTAGGAACAACTTCACACTATTTTTCCCCAAAGTTGTTGGATCTTTTTCCTGTCCTGAAGACAACATTTCAAGGCTACTCTGCAGAGCCAGGTAATATGCAAGATTATCATTTGCTGACTTTAGAGCTCTCCATACAGCCCATGACTTTCACATGGACACAATTCCAGTATCAGATCTGTCCAAAGCATGAACCAAATGCTTTTGCAAACGTTGAAGGCATGGCCGTGGAGGCTGCAGCATGAAGTTCTTCCTGTGGCCAGCACTGCTTTCCAGAGCTGTTTGGGAACACACTCTATCCTGTTTAAAAGGGTTTAGCAACTCCTGCAGCCAAACTGGACCCACAGGGCAGGTATGTGCCTGCTCTTTCATAAAAGACAATGATTTCAGTCTACAATATGATGCTGCTGCCACATATGGGGCACGTGCAGAGAGAAGATGAGGCACCAGGGTATGTGGAAGTCTAACCCAGAAAGTAACTACTCCTCAGAAAGTAAGAAAAGCAGAGAATTCCTGAAAGGAATGAGCTTAGAGAAATGGGTTGTGGCCCAGATTCGACACAATGGACTAAATCACTTTGACAAATCCTCCAGTGCTTCCTGCAAGTGTATAACCCCAGCAACAGGCACTTTGGAACACTTCTATGAGGAACCAAGTCCTCTCTTGTATTTCAGTGGGCACAAGAGGAGAAAGAGAGCCCTGGACCTTATTGCCAATCCCCAAGAATGGCTGTTCTCACACTTTTATAAACACTTGGTCTCCATGGAAGGGGGATACCTAGCAGCAAACATTGGCAACCAAGGACATTCCACTCCCACTATATCGTCCACAATAGCAAGGAGGAAAAAGAAAAAAAATCCATAAGGCTGCTTTGATTAGGAACCCTTTGAGAGGACTTCTTCAAAAGTCAGTGTCTGAAAATACCTTGAAGTGTGGGAATGTGCAACAACAGCCAGATGGAGGAAAACAGGCATCTTACTTTATTCTGAAAGCATTTACACTTCAGCCCAAAGTGGGAACATCCATTAATCCAAGAACCTTTTGCCAAGAACAAGGTCATCGTTTTCTTTTTAATTCACAACAGAACCCAGCACACAGCATACTCTGCACCAAACAGAGAATCTCATCATTTACAGGTGTTTGCAGCCACATTTTAGTTTAATGCATACTTTGAACACGTAAGAACTTTTTTATATTGGGGTTTGTCTTCCCTGCAGGTCACAGCTCTGCAGCTCTTTAAAAGGCACCAGTAAGAAAAAAAGCAAGAAGTGCACAAGGAGTTCTGCCCCACCAGGGGTTTAAACATACATTTCAAAATTTTGAAATTCTTTCACTGCCACAAGTATTGATACACTAACACACTCCTGGACTGTTGGTAATTCTAAAATTGAACACCTATTCCTGTGTATACATTAAGACAACAATCTGAACCAAGCTCAATTTTTGCTCCACATTAAGAAAATTAAGCTTTGATGAGCTCAAATTTTACTTGAGCTGTTTGTTCCCTGCAGTGACAGTGAGCCCCAGCCATGGAGCAAGGCAACAATGTGCTGAGCCCTAGGTAGAATTAAATGGTGCAAGTTGTTCTATCAAAATAACCACAAAAAAAAAAAATCACATTACACTCAACTGGAAACAAAAGGAAGGGCTAGAAGTGGGAGAAGCATTTATGCTCTGAGAACTTGGGGGTTGCAAATTCTTAATTTCACTGTCATGGTTAGGAAAATGTGGCAGCAAAGCAATGCAACTTTATTTCTAAATAAACAAAAAGATTGGTCAGCCTGCTGATGCAAGACAGACTAAAGAGAACAAGAGAACTATTAAATTATCTCCACTTCTGGGACTCTGGCTATTCTTCTGCAAAGTGAATGGCTTATGCTAATCAGGATGCATCTGAAATGCATCATTCAAGCCTTCTTGTACAAATATAGTTCTTATTTATCCCAAAAGATCCCCACCAGCTGGCAATGTTTGCATACAATGTTAAACCCAACCTCAAGAGCCCATGCATTATGAGTCATTTTACACTTAAAAACATTAGTTCCCTTCAGTGTTCTCCAAGATGGTGTATCCCACGAGAAGAATTTCAGTGGAATTCAGCAATAATACACTATGTTACCATCCAACTTCCTCTAGCACAAAAAAGTTACAAATTTTCTGTTGTTCCATGGGTTGTGGGTTTGTTGTTTTTTTTTTTTCTTCTTAACAGTGCTTTTCCTCCAGAACATTTTTGGGGAAGGAACAAAAGGATTTGCACCAATCCCCTTTATATGAATCAAATATTTATGCTATGCCCTCTTGAAGCACTTTCATCTAGTAACCTGTGGAATGTGATCTCCTGACCCCAACACTCAGGCACGTCTAAATCAGCTGCCCTTTGAGCTGTATTAGAGCCTTCAGAGAATTTTTATACATTTGTATCATAGGCATATGAAAACCTTGTGGGCCAGCTGTGGCAGTCTCTGCTACACAAAGCACTAGTCCAAAGTGAGCTTGGGGAAAGGGGAATGCTTTGGTTGTCCCACGTTTATGGCACAATCCCATGTCGTGTGTCACCAGGAACAGGCAGGATGATGAACCACACAATCAGCACGTTTTAAATTAAAATATCATGGCAAACTCCAACCCCATGTCCCACCACATGGCCCGTTCTGCCCACTCCACACTGCTCAGTTCCCTTCTGCCTCCAGCCCCCTCTCCAGGGCAAGCCAGCACTGCCTCAAAACACCTCCAAAATCCAAAAGGAAAAGGAGCTTGTGGGATGAGCAGCCACCCCATTCCCTCCACCTGGAAATCTCACCCTTTCCTCAAGAAAAATAAATCATTCTATGTTGTCTTTGTGGCTCCCAGACACAAAGGATGTTTGTGTCTCCCCATTTGAAGGATGGAGTTATGTTGCAAATAAGTGTCCTGGAAGTAACAGAGAGGGAGACCAGGTGTCCCACATGAACCTGCAACTTCAACTACAGCACAGATTTTTCCAGGGTCAGCTCATGACCCTGATCCCTCAGAGAAGCAGTCACTGAGGTAACCCTGGTGAAAGTCTGACCCAGAGATTTAACAGGGTCATGGTCCTGATGGTAGGGTTCATGTTTTCACAGCAGCCCTGAAAAACTGACGTGGTGCTGCCCATCACTCACACGGGAGCACCATGAGGGTGCAGGGAAAGCTCGAGAACACAGTTCTTGTGTTCCCACCCTGACCTGCTAGAAAAGGCTCAGTGCCTTGAAACAGTCAAGCAGAAAAACGTGAGGCAGCAGCCAAAACCAAGACCCAGTCCTCTGCCCCGGGATGGATCCTGGTCAGTCACCTGAGGCACTCCCAGTTCTCCGAGGGTCCAGCAGCTCAGAGCATGCTGACTTGCTGCCCCACCAACTCCACTTTTCCCAAAGAAATCCCTCCAGGGAAGAGGAAGGGAAAAAAAAAAAAAAACAACACCTTAAAAAAAGAAAGAGGAACAGGGAGCAGGACAGAGCAATATGTAGCATTTCCTGTATCATCCACAGGAAAAACCCACGCAGTGGGGAAGAGCTCAATGTCAAGGCTGGTTTCACCACGTGAACAGGCAGTTCCTCCTGCTGGGGGATGCTGTGTGATTCCACAGGGAACAATACAAACTTCCCTGACACAAGGAGTCCCACTACCAGCCACACAAAATTCCACAGGTCCTTCCCTTGCAGAAATGGCTGGGAGCAAAGAGGGAAGGAGGGGAAGGAGGAATGTGGGTACAGAGCTGGGGGAGAAGGAAAATGAGACATTCACTGTGGTATTATCACTTGTAAACCAGGACACACTCAGCACTTGGCCCCTACAGAAAGGAGTATTCTGCAAAATATGTTTCCCTGCACAGAGACTGGGCCTCCATCCAGTTATTATGTGCACATGTCCCTGTTGCGTTTTCAGTCTTACTTCAGGAAAAAAAAATCCCCAAACAAAGAAAACATCCCCTCATATTCACTCTGCACAGTGCCAAGCGTGCTCCTGACCATGTTCAATAATCTGTTAAGGCGTGTTAATTATGGGTGCAACACTTTTACACCTTGTGACACAGCAGTAAAGCACTTAATGTAAAACAAATTCCAGTGTGAAACAAGGAAAGCAGCCGATGGTGGCAGCCCCGTTTGCACGTGTGATACATAAATGCACATACATGCTCCTCTGTGCAGCAAAGACAATCTCGACACGTGGATTACAAGCACAATGACTGCAATTATTTTCTCCAAAGAAAAGAGCACCACAAGAAACGGCTGCTTTCAAACACAGCCTGACACAAACCCACTTCAGCGACTTCCACCGAGTTTTACTCAATCCAATTACACACGAGTACATCACTATTCATTTTGGCAATTTACTACCACTGGTGAAATAGGTGGATGAGCTTAATTTTTTCCTTTTTTTTCTGCAGGAATTTTGCAAGATGAAAAGTAAACTTTACAGGAGAGAGAAGTGATGGACAAAAGCTGACAGAGAAGAGAGCCAGTCTAACTCCCAGGTTAAGGCTGAAGAAAGAATGCAGAGTCCCTTGCAGCATGAGCACATCTCTTACCTACTGATCTGCTGAAGACAAAAGGGTTTTCTTCTTTTCAGAAACTGGACACTTGTAGCTCGTTGGGTCACTCACACAAAGCTTCCCTGCTGCCAAAGGTATTCTTTCTCCCCCTCGGGTTTTTGTTGTTGTTGTTTGGTTTTTTACCCCAGAGAGTAAAGGGCAGAACAGTGGATTCAGCAGGGGCAAAGGGTGGAATTCGAGATTTAACGGGCTGGAGAACTGCAGAGCTCTCTCCAAAAGATGCTGTATTTCAAGGCGCTTTCATTTGCAAATCCTTCTTCATCCTCAGTGTCAATAAAACCGGAGGAGGGGGAAGCAAACTTTTTTTAACCCGCAGAAATAAACCGGACTCCACAGCACGAGGAATGTGATACGAACTGGATTTTGTGAGTCGACTTTTTCTTTTATTAAAAATAAATATACTTTCAGAACAGTCAATCGAGCTGGAAGGGTGTAAAAAAAAATTAAAAATCCCGGAGTCAGCCAGGACCTGCCCGCGGTCGCTGGGAGGAGGATAGCGGTACCTCGAGAGCGGCAGAATAAACACAAAGAGGCGAAAGTCCGCGCGTCCCGGCGGCGGCGGCAGCTCGGCTGTCAGTGGCAGCGCCGCCCGGGGCAGTGGCAGCGCCCGC
>JANPWX010000544.1:772952-821468 GCA_024734555.1 Trochalopteron elliotii
CCGCTCCCCGCGGGCTGCCGCGGCCGGCACGGCGCTCAGCCACGCCGGGGAGCTCCGGTAAGGGCCTCCCGCCACGATGCCGCGGGTAACTTTCAGCAGGCGGCCGCAACTACGGCGCCCGGCATCCCCCGGCGGGCCGGCGAGCGGTGCCGGCCGGGAGCTGTAGTTCCGCACGGGCGGGGAGAGCGCCTCGGCCCAGGGGAATCACGGAACTACCGGGGCTGGGAAAGACCTCAGAGCATCGAGCCCAGCCTGAGAGTGATCCTCACCTTGTCAGCCAGCCCGGAGCGCTGAGCGACGCGTCTAGTCGTTCCCTGGACACCGCCAGGGATGGGAGCACCATCTCCCTGGGCAGCGCCTTCCGATGTTTAACAACCTTTTCCGTGACGGAATTCTTCCTAATATCCAACCTGAACCGCCCCTGTCCTAGATCACTGGTTGCTTGGGAGCAGACCCCGACCCCTACCCTCCTGCCAGGGAATTACGGAGAAGAAGGTCGCCCCTGAGCCTCCTTTTCTCCAGGCTGAGCCCCTTCCCCAGCTCCCTCGGCTGCTCCTGGGGCTCCAGACCCTTCCCTGGACACGCTCCAGCTCCTCAAAGTCCTTTCTGAAGTGAAGGACTCAGAACTGAGCCCAGCACTGGAGGAGTGGCCTCACAGTGCCCAGGATGGGATGTCACTGTCCTGGTGCTGCTGGCCACCCCATGGCTGGGACAGGCCAGGTGCCACTGGCCTCCTGCCCACCTGGGCACACCTGGCTCATGTTCAGCTGCTGTTTCCCACCAGGCACTTTCCAGCCCCTCTGCCTCACCCTGGATTGTTCCACAGGATTGCTGTGGCTGAAGGATTTAAGTTCTTTACTTTTTATTTCATCTAGCTCCTTAGTATGAGCCCCCTGAACCTGCTATATCTGTTACCTTCAGCACATGATGAGTTTTCTGCAACAGCTTTGCTTCTAATCTTTCTTCCACAATGTTTCCAACAGGCACCATTCCTTGCCCCAGAAACTTTCCACAAAAGCAATAAAAATGAAAAAGCCAACCTGTCAAAAAAGTAGTAGCAGGCAAAACATAAAGAAAGGCCCTGGAAACTCTGCCACTGACATACTCAGTTGCTGGACATCAAGTGTTCAGCTCCTGTGGTCTCATGGTTATGTGTTTCATGCATTTTTATTTACAATTTATTTTTATTTAAAGCTGAGAATCTCTCTGGCCCTGCTGTGCCATGTTTCTTGTGCTGAACACAGAACAGTACACAAAGCAAGCCATGTGGAAACAAAAGAATATTTTAGAGATGTGAGTAGGAAGCATCCAAAATCAGGTGGAAAAATGCTTTTCAGCAGACATCTGTGTGTACAGAGCATTGTTACTGCTTGCTGGATTTAATTACAGCCAGCTTTGTTTTGTTGCTTTTGAAGGAGAGAAGAAAAAGCCAGCAGAGGTAGTGGCCACACACCAACCTTCCACTGTAAACACCCAGAAAGGAGGGCTGGGGAAAAGTCTGTTATTGCTCCATGGGAGTCCAGCAGCACAGGGGCACAAGAGTGACACAAAAATGGGCTGTGCTGTCACAAGGCCTTGTTTGCCAGAGCCAGACAAGGAGGATCTGTTACAAGATGTGGTGGAATGTTTGTTTTTGTAGTACTGGGTTTCCAAAATCCATGGGCTTTTTGTGGCTGACAAGCCCCCTCCTTTCTCTGCCTCGTCCCTGCAGCTGTCGGAGGTCTGCACCCCTGCCTGGAAAACATGAGCACAGCACAGTAAAAATGTGCATCATTCATGTGCCATCAGACAATGCTGGGGAGTTACAAAGGAGGGGAGGAAGAGGAGGAGGAGACCACAGCGCTGCAGTAATTTGCATTATTTCTACTTTCTCTGCAAGAGTCACTTTTACCTTTAAACTATAACAGGTATATATTCCATAGAAGCCTTACCACACTTCAGCATTATTGGGTTTTAATTCACACCCCCTCACGACCAGGTAAAATTTGGCAGAGTGTGTCTGTTCAAGCACACACTTTCATTTTGCATTGGTAATATTTCATACATAGAAATTAACTGAAAAGCAGAACTGTTGTGACCTGTTGCTTACCTCAGGGACTCCTTCCATGGTTCATCCTTAATCCTTTGTGCTGTGCAGAACCTGCTGGGAGCTCCACTGCTGGGGATTTCACTGGGAATCAAACCAGGCCATGGCTGCCCACACTGCTCACTGTTCCTGGATCCAGCAGGAAGATCCACAAGCAGTTCAGCTGGGCAGTGCCTCTCCTCAGAGCAGAGCTGTGGCTGCTGCCATAACCCAAAGCCAAGGCCAGGCTGAGGCTGGAGAAGCCCCAGGTTTGGTTGTGTCCAACTCTGCAGTTTTACCATGATACTTTCAATGCTTTTAGGACCACAAACTGGAACAGAGGCATGTGCTAATTCTGTTTGCTTGGGATTTCATTTTTACCTGCCCCAGTCTCAAAATTCCCCACATACTGAGGATAAATAAATAAGTTGCCCAATATGGGGCAAGTTCTCTAGATGACAAGCAGCTGAACTTGCATTTTTCTTACCTGACTTGCACATTCAAAATTTCATCTTACTTTATTATGAGGGGCATTGAAGTTTTAACATAACAGCACATCTCTGGCAATTTACTTCCTCACCAACCAGTTCAGTTTGATGATGACTAGGTGCTTATAGAGCTACTGGACAAAGATAAAAGAAGATTTACATATATTATAATTAGAGCAAATAGGAAAAATAGCTCAGATTCCTGATGCTAGAAGATATTTTAATGCAGATCATTCTAAAAATCTAAAAATAAGGACAACATACAAACTGGAAGCACTTTAAATATGTTTATTCAGCAGCTATTACAACCAACCTCCAAAAAACTGGAGTCCCCTCTGGTTTCTGAACCGTGTCAAGTGATGAAAATGCCTCTAGGATGGAAGCTGGACAGTGCACTCCTTTCTGAGATATAGGTCTAACAGGGATTAATCTCTTTGAAAAGGCAAAATATAAATATATACACTCTAAATTCACAACAACAGCTTCAACTCACTACGTTAATTCAAGTGGGGTAACAGTGGACAAACCCACATCATGTAAACTGCAGTCTGAAAAAGAAACCTCTGCTCTCTCCTGCTGCAAGGGCCCGTTGCAAGGTTTACACTCTGGGATGTGCCTCTGGCAGAGCTGGGACACGGAAGCGCTGAAGTGTCGGATCTCAGGGGCTGTGCACGGGACCGGGGCCTGGGGCTCTGCTCTCTACACGTTGCTCAAGGCATCCACACCAGGGAGAACCTTACCTGGGGGGCAGATAAAACACAGCAGCTGGGTTAACAGCCTCTCTGTGCTCTAACAATGCAATGTTCAAAGATAGGTAATTTAAAAAAAAGGAAATCCGGAGTTATAGGTTGAAAACGGAAGAGTTTGGCTCCACGTTGACCATAGTGGTTCCATGGACCTGCTCCATACAGTAAATCCACCCAGAGTGATGCCTTAAGTTTTAGTTTTCATGTATTTCAGGTTCTGTGCTGCCCAGGGGTGCAGTTCTGAGCTCACATTCAGTGTCACTCAGCTCTGCACACAGCAGGGACACAAAACAAATCCCTTTCCTGCTGCACACCAAGGACAACTTTCAGCCTCAAAAGCACAAACAAGGGTGGGCTGAAGGGAGGAACAAGAAGGATGGGACCTCACAACCTGGAGCTGGAATTGGACAATTAAACCCCAATATGTAAATGAACCAAACCTTAAAAAAATGTAAGACTTCATGACCAGTCAGTCATTTTGTGACCATTCTTAGTCCACCTTGGGTGTAGACCTGGCCAGGCCCTGTCCTGCCCAAGGTGTATCCTAAAGGCCTTTCAATAAATATCTACTTTATTCTCTAGCTCTGTCCAGTCTCTGTTTCAGGTCAGCCTTCCCAAGGCATCAAGAGCACAGCTGCACTCAGATGTCAGCAGGGAGATTCCTCACACAGCCCAGCCCTCAATCCAAAATTAACAGTAATGGCACAATTCTGTCCCAGTCTCTGCTAGGGCCAGATCCAAACACCCAACATCCTTTTCCATTCAATTTGATGGCAAACAGATTTTTGATTGAATTTAGGGAGTTACTGCATACTTTCTTAAATCCCTAGTGGCATGTAAACAGAATTCTGGGGAGTGTGGTGGAAATTTTAGGAATTAAGAGAAAAAGCTTCCTGTGAGTCTCAAGTCTTTAACTGTGACTAAAACACCCAGGTTGAGACATTTACATGTCTCTTTCCAACTCACAGAATCAAAGAATTTGCTCATCTTTGAATACAAGGGCCTAGATTAATAAAGTGCTATGTTTTCTAAAGCATTTTTAGCTTTGTCCTACTTTACTAATGAACAGACACCACACTGGTTTTGCCTTTCCCCAGAAAAACAACTTTCTAATGCTCAAGCTGTGCAGCAGGACTGAATTGTAACACTGCTCACAACTCACTAGTTTGCTGAGTTTTCAGGGATTTTTTTCCCCCCTTTTTTCATCTTCAGAAGCTTTTCTAATTAGCCAAACTTCCGTTACATTTAAAAGATCACACACACAAACCCATATTTTGGGCCAAAGCTTAGACAAGTTTGTGCTTTTGAATACACAGCGTTTCCTTCGAGCCATCTGCATTCCTTCCCTTCCCCATCACTCCCTAGGCAACAGAAACAAAAGCTGTCTCCCATCTTACTCCTGGAAATAGCAGCTGCAAGGCAGTTTACTGAAGTCTCCCCTCTCCAGAGGAGTTGACAGCATTGGATAATTTACACACACTGGGAAACGGCAAATTACCAGAGGAAATGAGAAGTCGTTTGGAGAACAATGGAACTCGTTACAAGAACCCCCTCAGTCCTCACCATTTTGAATTCCAAGCACCCTGGTGCAGGTTTGTCGGTGAGCACTAGAGGGCTCCCCAAAACCAAGGGAATTCCAAACAGGAAGGGGAGACTTCTGGCCAGAATTCCAGACTCTTCTGATGAGGCTTCCCTAACAGAAACCGGGCACTTTGAACAGGCTGGTTTGCATGTCCTGAGGGATCAGTGACAAAATCCAGCCCACGCTTGTTTTCTGTCACAGTATTTTTGCTTTCTGGGAGAGGTATACTGTGCTGTTTGCAGGAATATTCCCTTTTCCTTCCTCTGTGAGGGCTACAGAACAGCAAGAGGAGCTTGTGGCTCCAAAGCTGCATGTAACTAACTCCACGTGGTGGGACAGAAAAGCCATCCCTCTGTTGTTGTGCTTACCTGACTATCAACACATGGTAAAGCACCCAGAACTCCACATTTACTCAAACAAATGAAGATAAAAGAGTAAAGATTTACCCTCTAGCAGCTCCAGGCTGGCACCACCTCCTGTGCTGACATGGCTGACTTTATCCTCAGTGTTCCACTTGGCACAGCAAGTAGCTGTATCTCCACCACCTGCAGCACAAACAGAATCCTTGAGACACACAAGAAATTCAGATTTTGTCCAACTGAAGGCCCACACCAAAGACAGAGGACAATCTGAGGAAAATAATTTGACCAGTATTTTTAACACAGTGCTGACCAGCAGAAGTTTCCTTTGTGCATTTAGAAAATCAGGAACAAACACAACTACTTACCAATAATGGTGATGCAGCCCTTTCCAGTTACTTCTACTACTTTGTCCATCAGGGCTTTGGTTCCTTTGGCAAACTTGTCCCACTCAAAGACCCCAACTGGACCATTCCACACGATCTGCTTGGCCCTTCCCACAACTTCAACAAACTTCTTCACACTCTCAGGGCCACAGTCCAGGCCCTAAGGGAAATAAGAGAAGTCACTCACTGCTAACCCCCAGCTCAAATCACCCATGCCCAGCCTGAAGCTTCCCCTTCACCCCAGACATGAAAAACAAAAGTTTCTCTGTATTCACAGGCAGATTTGCAGCAGCTGCTGCAGGAGGGTGGAGTCTGGAGTGGTATTTATCTTCCTAACACCAGTAAGTCAATTTTAAATCAATGTCAGATTCTTGAAGCCTTAGTTAGAAAACTTTGCCAACCCTACTTAAATTCCAGTCAAAGAAAAGCAATTTCTGCATTCAGATCTGCAAGTTGGGAAAGGAATTTTGCTGTTTTAATCCAAATCTCTCAAAAGCTACTTTAGACTTAAAAATTCAGAACAAACAACAGGGCTTCAATTTCATTAAACCAACAAGCTCTACACAGCCTGACTGCCCTCAGAAACATTTGCCAAGGCTCACAATTACTCTTTTTACTCCTTTAAGAGGTGTCCTACCCACCCTGTTCCTCACTGCTCCTCCTGTCAGTCCCTTTCCCATTCAGACCTACCATCCAGCCAGCAGGAATGCCTGAAGCCACTGTGGCCTCCCCAGTCTGTGCATTCTCATCAAATTTGTCAGCAGTGATGAAGTCAACAGGCAGAGTGATCTTCACACCATTCTTCTCTGCCTTGGCCATCAGGTCCTTGACAATTTTTGATCCCTCTTCATCAAACAGAGAGTTGCCAATCTAAAGGAAACATTTGGGAAAAGTAAGAGGTGTTTGTTTAGCTCCTGGTCGTGACAAAAGAGAACGTCAGCACCCAAACTGCTCAGACAGCAATTCTGGAAAGATTTTCTTAAAGCACATGGAGAGACATAGCAGCAATCTGAGTTTTGCAAAGGGATTCTCAAGTGATTTCTCAGTGCTCCCTACTCTTGCAGAGAGCCAAGATAGCCAGTGCTCAATCCCAGAGGATGTAAGGGGCATTCAGACCACATTCTTCACTAGGAGCAGATATGGAATTGTTCTCCTCATACCTCCATGTTGTTGAGCACTTTGAGGAAGGTGAAGGCCATCCCACCACCAATGATCATCTCATTGACCTTATCCAGCATGTTATTGATCAGCTGGATCTTATCCTGAACTTTGGCTCTGGTGAGAGAGAAAAGGGAAAAGAATAAATAATGAATATTTTGACTATGGTATGTGAAAGCTGTTCTAGAGAATGATCCAACAAAAGAATTGCTGGGAACAGGCAAAAAAAGAATTTTGCAAGTTAGCAGGCCAACATTAAAATTCAACTTACCAGAGCATTATTCAGCCCTTCATTTCTTTTTTCTGTTTAAATATAAACCTAATTTGGCCCTTTAGAGCCTGATTTCCCCTGACTGCCCAGCCCAAGTTAATTCACTCTGTGAGCTGAAATGCACCTCACAGAGCTGCAGTGCTGGACTGGGCACACACGTGATGAAAACTGGCTGCAATTAAATATTTCTGCACAGGAGCAGCCACTTGGTTGTGCCTTTTCCAGTCCCTCTGCACAGCAGGTGTTGGGGCAGGGCAGAGCCCATGCAGCCCCAGCATGGCCCCGTTGCATAATGAGAGGTCATGTCAGTTTACAGAGTGCTGAGCCTGAGCCCTGCTGTTCCCTGAACTGGGGGGAAAGGTCACTGACAATGTCTGGGCCACCACGAGGCTCTAACTGCTCTCCTGAGTGAAAAACTGCCTCACCTGGGCAAAAAACTGCTGGGGACTGTCTCAATTCCCTTCAAAAGGGAACATCAGAGGTCAGGAGAGACAATGAGCAGAAAGACTGCTAGCTCCTCTCTAATCCACATCTCATATCTCAGGAGTCAGCTACAAATCTGAACTGCAGGGACACTTGAAAGGAAAGCACTTGCTTAAACCAAGCCAAAACAACATGTTATTTGTTAGGGGAGTTAGAGAAATACAGTCACAATGTTGTTGAGTCTTACCCTCCAAGAATTGCCAAGAAGGGTCTCTCTGGACTCTCTAGGGCCTTGGCAAAATAATCCAGTTCCTTCTTCATCAGGAAGCCAGCAGCCTTCTGAGGCAGGTTGACACCTACCATGGAGCTGCAGAATTAAAGTAAAAAGTGAGGAAAGGAAAAATTTTCATGTAGAAACACCCCCATGTCTCAGAGCATTACAAAGCCAGTCCTTTAGTCAGCTGCAGCAATGAGAACACCTACCACCTGCAGGAAAACACACACAGGGGCTCTGTTTTCCTAGTTTGATAAGACAGCTGTAGATGCTTCATTTCTGACATTGGTTTTGCACAGAAATCTTGATTTGCAAGACATTTATCATCTCAGCTAGTGATCCAAGACACTAGGGGACAAGTAAGAATAGCCAAGAGCAGAGATTTCTTCTTCCAAGAGGACCACTGAGGTCTGCAAATACATGTGTCTAAACACACTCCATGAAAATAATCACTCTGGAGCAATTAATCATTTGGAAAAGAGGGCTGTTGTGATTGGAGGAGAATTCATACAAGCCCTAAGCAAGTAATTTTTAGATCTTTAAAGTGCAATAAAAGTCAGTGAAAATCTTAAGATCTTGTTTCAGCTTTCTCCTGTACCCAGAGACAAACTTGAAAGAGCATGCACTGATGACAACTACCTGCAGTAAATCCACTACTGAGGAACAAACACAGCACAGTGATAGTGGAGTAAGCCCAAAGAGAAGTTAAAACTCCTCAGGGGCACTATTTGCAGTTATTGTTCTGCAGTTCTGCCTGTGGAAGGGAACAGGGACCCACCTGTGAGCTCGGTGTGCAGTGCCAAAAGCATCATTGACATAGACATCTCCCAGCTTGGAAAGAGAGGCTCTGAAAGCCTCCACTTTTGCAGGCTCAGCCTTGATCTAAAAAGAGAAAGAAGGACAAGTTTGTACCCTGAGACTTTGAATCTAAACTCCAAGTCAGCTATTTGACTCATAAACCCAAAGCAAAGGTCTGTTTGAGGAACTCATCAGTTCATCTGGTGGGTCACTGTCTTCATTTGCTTTTTTCCAGTCCAGCAGGAGCAACAAAAAAGTTTAAAATGTTTAAACTCCACTTTAAACTCCCCTAGACTGCTGTTGCTGAAGACTGTTCCCACTTCTGAACTGCAGCACCACAAACCTTTCAGTCTCTCTCCAACAGATTTCCAGTGCTGTGTGGTGAACACAGGTAGCACAGGAAAGGTGAGGAGAAACCAGGCAATGCTGAGATCAGACCAAACAAATTCATGCTCACTCACTGAACAAAGCAAGCACAGTCTCCAAGAGACACAGGTAAAAAGTTGAGCTCCTGAAGGACTGATTTAGCCACTGCACTGAGGATTAACTGATGAAAGATCTGCACACTACAACAGGCCACAGTGGAAGCAGCTGGAAATGTGGAAGTAAGTGTAGTATGTAGTGGGAATGTCAGAGTGGTCAGGATAAGATCAGGTGTATTTCTGTTAAAAGACTCCCCCAAGCATCCTACCAAATCCTCACAGGATGGTTTCTGCAGTTCAGCTTTCCTTCCCTCCATGAATGGGCAGCAGGTGACTGCCCAGAGGGAGCTGACAGCCTCCTGCTGCAGAGAACAGCCCAGGCTGGATCAGGCCAGCCCCTCCCCAAGGGGCTCAGCTCAGCACCCACATGTGACACCACAGGGACAATGGCAGGGGGACACTCCAAGGGATGGCAGCAGAGTTCAGCACAGCTTTGGGGGCCCGTTTCAGCAGAGCCTGAGCAGGACCACACAGATTGTACAACTGCCAACTGCTCCCTCACTCAGCAAACTGCCTGGCTGTGCAGACTAAGTGCTCCAGTTAGAACCAGCACCATCTGTGAGCAGAACACAAGGGGCTCTGACAGCAGGAACCACCACCACCACCACTCCATCTGCTTTGGAAAAGCCCAGTTCAAGCACCAGGCAGCAACCTGCAATTCTGTACTTGCAATTCTATATATAATCACTGTTTCCTTGAGAGGCAGCTCTGTCACTGGCACCTCTCCTGTTGTGCTCAGTGCAGTGTGTGCTTCCATATCCACACACCCAGCTAAATCACCTGGGAATTACAGAAACACACAAAACCAAGGGATTGTCTCCCAGAGAAAATGAAATTCCTGTCCTACTCTTCTCCCTGCCATTAGAGTTGCAGTGGCACACAATTCTAGCAGTGAGTAACTCCAGATTTGCTCAATTTCCCCCTGCCATCTGCACAGGCTCACCAACTCTCTGCTGTGTTCCCAAGCTGCAGGAGTCCTGTGTCAGCCCATAAAGGGCAACACTCCATGTCAGCATTCCCTCCAAGCACTGGGTCTGAAGAGAGCCAAGGCCTCTGTAAAGCCAGTGGGGTCACCATTGCTAAGAAAAGCAGCTGTCTGGAGCAAGCACTCTGCTGACCTTCAACAAAATGTCAGAGGTGCAAGACAGCCTGGGTCTAGAGAACTTCTCTGAAGAGCAGACAAGGTTAGAGGAGGCTTTGCTAATCCCTGTGCTACAGAAATATTAGCCATATAACCCAAAAAAGAGCCATCATTCTTATGGGCCGGGTGGCAACAAACTGTCTCCAAATTGGTTTTCATTTCACACATCCAGAACTGAACCCTAACAAGCAGCAGTTTCTTGCACAGCTTTATTATGTTTCTTTCTCCTTTTCTGACAGAAATCTATAGCCTTTCACTTGAGCTGTTTCATTCTGGAAATTCACTGTATTCCACTGAAAACTTTTGCACCAGAGTGGAATACACTGAACTAAAGATCTCTGGCATCCTGTTAAGAGCAGGTTCACAATCAGTGCTTTAGAGAGGTTCCTCATCAATCTGCAGCAAAGAGCAGGTAAGAGCAGAGCAGGCAGACATGAAAGCCAGAAGTGAAGTTTCACCTTGTTCCCTGAAGCATCCTTGCCTTTCCCTTCCTCCTCCACGTGGAATCGGAGGTTCTCCAGCAGGATGACTGAGCCAGCAGCAGGGTTAGCACAGGCCTGCTCCACCTCAGGGCCAACACAGTCCTTCAGGAACAACACCTCCCTGCAAACACAAGGCACACGCTGTAACCTCCTGGTCACAAGTGACTTCCTGGGGGAAAGAAAAACATCCTTGGTGCACAGCAGGCTGCTTTTCCACTTTACCTGCCCAGGAGTGCCTTCAGCTCCACAGCTACTGGGGCCAAGGAGAACTTGTCAGGCATGGGGACACCATCGGGGCGACCCAGGTGACTCATGAGCACCACAGACTTGGCCCCGTGGTCCAAGCAGTGCTTGATGGTAGGAACAGCTGCCTTGATTCTGTAATAGCACACAAACACTCATTAATAAGGACTCAATTAGAGTTTACCAAGCAGATTAGTACCACTTACACGTGGGCCCCAGGAGTTGTCCCCCAAATATGACAAAAGAAACAGCACAAGAGCTGGACAGAACAACTCCTTAAGAAAGAAACATCAAAATTCTCCATCCCAGCCTGTTTTCATACATTTCACTGTTATCTCCCAAGCAACGCAGGATATGGAATTAAAATGCATTTTGTAATCTAAATCCTGCTGATTGCTCAGCTAAGAAATGCCAGGACACACCTGAACACTACCAGGCTTCCTGGTTACTCTGGGATCCTGCACCAACAGAGAAATGATGAGCACTGAGAACATTGTGCTGAACAAAAGTGACACCTGCCTGCAAGTGGCAGACAGGCAGGGCAAGACATGTGGCATCACTGTTCCTAAACCCCAGGGTTTTGTGTGCTGCACTACAACAATTATTCCAACAAAGTCAACAAGTTACACAGCCCCAGGGTAAGCAGGAGGCACAGAGACTTCTGGATAGTAACACACAGAGACAACTTTCACACACAGCCTAAGGATGTGGCTGTGAAATGGCCATGGCCAACTGAGGGAGTTTAGGATCCCTAAAATAAGAGATTTCTTTTCCATGTGCTTTCCACAGCAGCCACAGTGAGTATCAGCCTTGTAATTCAGTGCAGTTTGCTAACAACTGCAGGGGGTTTAATTAAGAATTGTTGGACTTTCTCTGACACCTTTAATATTCTGGTATGAGCAAAGACAGTCTAATCACAGTAATGTTCCAGGTACTGGGGTGAAGTGAGAGACACAGCAGACTCTGGGGCCTCCAGTTGGGATGGAAATTACAGCTCACCTCTGATTGTTGGTTATTTTGTGATCCTTCATTGGAACATTGAAGTCAACCCTAAAAAAACCACAAAACCAGAAGCAAAATTAAATATTCAACAAAATTATTTTATTACTTATTTGTTTTATTTAATTTTAAATATTCAACAAGTGAGTGAGGGGACCTGCCAGAGAAGGTGTTGGCTAAAAAAACAGCATTACAATTAGAGTGAGATATTCAC
The DNA here is from genome assembly GCA_024734555.1 of Trochalopteron elliotii. Taxonomy (NCBI): domain Eukaryota; kingdom Metazoa; phylum Chordata; class Aves; order Passeriformes; family Leiothrichidae; genus Trochalopteron; species Trochalopteron elliotii. Next base: position 785,064 of record JANPWX010000544.1, read on the forward strand.
CTCTGCCCTGTCACCAAGTTCCATTCTGAAATCAAGGTGTTATCAGCCTTTTCTGCTTGTGATAACACCACAAATGGAGAGCAACCACTGCCAGAATAACTCAGGAAAGCTGGGCCACCAACACATCCTAATGCTCAGGACCAGAGCAGCAGTAATGCTGAGCAGGAAATAAACCCAGATAGAACGTTTTAAACAATATGATTCCTAATCCCCAACGAGGAACATCCAAAGGAAAGGGAATGAACAACGACCTTGTGTTTTCTAATGAGGTTTCTGAAATACTTGTCTGGACTACTGTGGCCAGCAGGCAGTTCAAGGAAGCTTTCATTTCAGTCCTCTGCAGCTCTAATCTCCCTGCAGCGAGCGCTGTGGCTTATCACATTCCCCCTGGAAGACCTGACTTGGATCTTGAGGTGACTTCCTGCCCCGTGCCAGCTGAAGGGCTGGCAGGGAGGAGTTTCCAGCCCTCTCTGCTGGCATCCCCCGTGCCCATGTGCAGGAAGCCGCGTTGCGTAACCGCGGCGGCAGAAATTGCTCACTGAGCTCCGGGAGGGAGACAGAGCAGAGTGTGCATCCCTCATCGTTCTGTACGTTAAAGAACATCCCAGTTCAGCAAACTGCGGGAATGGATCCCCCCGCAGCCCACTCAGCACGTGAAACAAACCAGAAGGAGGACAAAAGCTGCCAGCAAAACAGGAGTAGCTGAGCAGAAAGAAATTGAGCTGCACAGTGGTCGAGTTCTAGAAGGGGCAAAGAAAAGCGCCATTATCCTAAAAGGAGAGAATAAAAGAAGAGTTTGCTTTACAGAGCCAATAAAAACTACAAAATAAAGGTCCAGCTCAGCCTTCTTCCCTCCCCTGCAGACCATTGAAATCTGAGCTCCCCTGAGCCCTCTCCCCTCCCCATTCTCAACTTTTCCTGAAGCTTCGGCATCAGGACCGGAAGCTAAGCAAGATGTGAGCACGCCAAAATTACCATGAGCATGAGGAGAAAAAGAAGAGGTATCGATTTTAGTACTCCTGAGAGCACGTGGTGACTCGTTTCAGAGAGGTGAGATGCAGCCAGGAGACACGGAGCCTGGCAGCTCACCTGCTGTGTTTGGGTAGCCCCTCAGAGAACAGCAAAATTAATTAATTAGCATTAATTAACAGAGATTTTGAGCAGGGAAACCTAGCCCATCGCCTGCCACGGCTGCTCTCTGTAACGTGACTCACAAATGGAAAAAAAAACCCAGTCAGATGGCCAAAAAATAGTCAGGTACAGACTCCTACAGAGATTGAAAGATCTTTTGTTGTACCAGACTTAGAAAGTGCACGAAAATCCTGAGCAAGTTTCTTCAGTACTTGCTACACGGGCTGGTTTCTGTTAACCAAATTTTTAGGGAACTAGTTCAAAACAAGGTTGAAGAGACAAGGGGTAAAAAGAGCAAGTTGTCTGTCAGACTGAGAGTCAGGGGAGCTATACTTTTGCTATCCCTGCCTACTCACAGAGTAGATAACACACACGTAGTAATCACATTATAGTGACCTTGAACAAACTACCCCATAATAAAAGTATTTCGAGCAGGACATATCACGATGCACGGTGGTGCCCTTATCTCCCAGGATTTGGCCACAATTTTAACATGAGGCTTTCAGGCACTGATGCTTTATAAATAAGCCATGAATGCCTATTTTAAGGTTTCAGAGCAGGATGTGCTGAAAACCTGCGGTGACGCCCCATCCCTGGAAGTGTCCAAGGCCAGGCCAGAAGGGGTTTGGAGCAACCTGGTCTAGCAAAAGGTGTTCGTGCCCTTGGCATGGGGGTGGAAAGAGATGAGCTTTAAGGTCCTCCCAACTCAGACCTTTCTGCGAGCCTATGATTCGATTCCTGCTACGAAATGCTGAATTATTATTGGTATTTGGACAGATGGCCAGAGCCCAGCTATCTACACTTTTTTATTGCAATGCTTTTTGAATTTGCATTAAGGAAAAAAACCAAAAAAACTGGGAAATAAGCATTTTTTGGGGTAATTCTCTGGAATAAAAGCTCGGCAGGCTGGCTGGATTTCCCCTCAAGCCGCCTATGACCGATACACATGTGCGAGCGGGGCGATCCAGGGCGGCAGAGCCGGGCCGGGATTTACACCCTGCCCGGCCGCCACGTCCCCCGCAGGGGAGCCGGGCCGGCTAGACGATGATACAGGAGCCTCTCCAACACCCAGCGAGCGAAAATAAAGGAGACTAAAACCGCACAAATCGACACGTGCCCGGCTCGGGCAAGGGGCTGCTTGCCGGGGGGCATCGGCCCAGCCTCAGCGTGGAGGATGGAGGAGGGTGGCCCTCAGGGGACGCACATTCCCCCCGCAACGCCTCACCTCATGACGACGCGCTTGCCCTTCACGTCCACCTTGTCCAGGGTGAGTTTGTTGGAGAGAGACATGTTTGCTGCCGGCCGGAATCACTCCACGCCTGCTAAACCCGCTCCGCTTCGCCGCCTCCGCGTTCTGCCGCAGCGCCGCCCGCGCCGCCACCACCCAGAGCGCCTCGCCCCGCCCCTCCCGTCAGCGATTGGTCCGAGCTGTCCACTCTGCGCTTCTATTGGTCAAATATCCTGTCGGTCAGCAGACAGCCCGCCTCCTGGTGGGCGGGGCTTGCGGCGCCGGCTCCGGTCACGTCCCACACGCAGCCGCCGCTCCCTGAGGGCTCTGGGAGTGCGTGGGGCTCTATGTCTGAGCACCAAATTAACGGTTCTGCACCTTATCTGAGGTAAAATCACCCATAAATGGTGTCTAAACTTGTGTCGGCTGGTGGGGATCCTTCAGATGAAGGGCAAGCACTTCACGGCTGAGCCATAGGCCTGGGGCAGGCCAAGCGGCGACCGTAAAGGACAAGACAAAACCCCGGATATTTTAAAGTGACCTACATAAATACTTTTCAAGACAACTGAGGACAAAACAACTGTTTGAAGGGATACACCTTACAGCAGCATGGTTTAATAGAGAATCACGGAGTGGTTTGGGTTGGGAGGAACCTTAAATATAATTTTGTTCCACCCCCTGTCATGGGCGGGACACCTTCCGCTATCGCAGGTTTCTCCAAGCCCCAATGTCCAACCTGGCCTTGGGCACTTCCAGGGATCCAGGGGCAGCCACAGCTTCTCCGGGCACCCTGTGCCAGCGCCTCACCACTCACACAGGGAAGATTTTTTTCCTTATACCTAATCTCAACCTACTCTCTTTCAGTTTGAACCCGTTCCCCCTTGTCCTGTGACTCCAGGCCCTTGTAAATAGTCTTTCTCCCTCTTTCTAGTAGGTTTCCTTCAGGTACTGGAACACCACAAAGACTTCTTTTTTTCCAGGCTGAACAATCCCAGTTCTCTCAGCCTTTCCTCATAGGAGTAATATTCCATCCCTCATGCCTCTCCTCTGGACTCGCTCCATGTCCTCCCCGTGCAGAGGACCCCAGAGCTGGAGACAATCCTAACCCTGCCCAGTTTCAGATCAAAGCCATTCCCTGTTGTCCTGTCACTCCATGCCTTTGTAACAGCTTGATGGCTGCTGTCAAAAATCACCTGCCCCAACATACGTGCAGCCTCTAACGCAGTGCAGGGCGCTGGGGGACAATAGCACAGGGCAATGCACTGTGCTGGGTGAAAAAGGAGCTCATGGTCTTTTGTCGTTTGCCCATAGGATAGGCTTTTCTGTCGCTGACAGGGTTATTTTTTTTCGCCACGCTCACAAAAATGTACAGACACCGCTGAGAAAGTGGTGGGGACAAAATCAGTTCTCTGCTGACAGAGTGGTGCTGGAGAGAGTCCAGAGAAGGGCAACAGAGCTGGGGAAGGGTCTGGAGAATCAGTCCGATGAGAAGTAGCTGAGGGAGCTGGGGAAGGGGCTGAGCCTGGAGAAAAGGAGGCTCAGGGGGGACCCTGCTCACACATGGGTGAAACCACCCAGCCTGAGGCAGAAGGGTGGGAGTCTCCTGCTGCAAGACTTGTCAGAAAGCTCAGAAAAGCCTGGATGGGCCTCCAAGACATGTTAATGGTGTTGGTCCCAACAGCAATAAACCCTGAAATACACAAGTGGGAACAAACTGACAGGTGATATGAAATCTCCTTGTGAGGTGGTCACCAATTAGGATGGAGGAGAGCAGGAAACATCCCTTTAGTTTGTCAGTGTGTGCCACTGTAGTTTATCGTATATTGCTGTAAATCTACAATCAAGATTCAAATTAAATTAGGTCCAGTAATGATCTGAATGTTGACTGCAGAGTAAATCAGGGGGGTACCCAGGGGTCCCTCCTGTGATGTACCAAATCAGACGCAACCTTGCAGTTGCCAGATGGGTCCTTGTAACCCAGAGCCCCTGGACAGTGCTCACAGAGTCCCCTGTGGGCAGGGGCATCTGGAAGTGTCAGTGTGAATCCAGCCTTCACCAAGGCCTGAGAGTCAAACCCTAAACTGGTCCTGAATCCAGCCTCCCCTGAGGAGGTGGGATCACCTGCTGGAGGCACAGCTGGCCAGAGCCACTTGTTCCTGCCAGGCCAGGAGCACAAGTGACAGCAGCTGAGCAAACCTTCCAGGGACTCTGGTGAGGAGATAAGGAAGGGCTTCTCTGGATCCACAGGAGCTGTAACTATTTAACTGTTCCGATTAATCCCTTTCCTTCTTCCTGTTCTACTTCATGCTGTGCTGCTTTCTCCGAAGGCAAAGGTTAAATTCCTCCATGCTGACTCAGAAAGGAAAGCTCTTCCCAGCTGCAGTCCACAACCCAGCCCTTGCAGCACCTCCTGCTTTCCCTGGGAAATGGGTTCATTCATTAGCACAAGGCTTTAATTTCAAAAGCTTGCCTGTCACATTCTAGGAGTAAGAAAGTGTGGAGCAGGAAGGTCACAGTGTGTGGTGGCACGAACACGGTAACCTGAGCACCCACAGTGTGTGCCACAGCTGAGAGAAAAGGGACAGCAGGACACTGGTGAACCCCCAGGTAGACAGGACATTCAGCAATAAAGGACTAAGCAAGCCAGAAATAAAAATGACCAAGAGTACTCTATGCAATAGGACCAACTCTACTATATCCCATGGGTTAGGAGAGTATTGGATAAGAAGTCTGGAGCAATCTTGATGCACTTAAAAAAATAATTGTTGTGGCAGAAGTGTAGCCATAGCTCATTCAGTGTAGACTGGTTTTATCCTTGTTTGCTTTTCCCCCATTATTTTGTGTGAAGAACACGAGCTAGAGGAATAGGAAGGATGTCACATGAGAGCTTGAGGTGGCAGAACACAATTACAGATGGAAAATGGCCCAGAATTTGTGTCTTATAAAAGGAGTTACAAAGAAAGGGGAAACAGACACACATTCAAAGCTCACATCCACGCTTGAGTCACCTCTCTGTCCTTCCCTCCTGTTGTGAAATATTTAGAATATACTGCAAATATTTAAAGAAAAAAAGCCCATGCAAACAGTTCAACCCCTGCACTTTTAAATTAACCAGTGCAGCAAAGCCAGGAGGGCAAAGGGCTGGTAATGACAAACCCAAGGAGCTGGGGTTAGGCCTGTGACCACCCTGGGAAGTCATTCCTAGGAATATGAAGCAGCAGCTGTACTTTAGACTGGCACAGCCTTCTCCTGCATGATCCTGCTTCACTTATCCAACAGGAACAGGACTGTGCAAGTTTAGGCAGAGCACAGGCTTTGGTGCACTGGGGTGTGTTTGTGAGAGCAACAATCTGCATCTCCATCTGTGTCGTGTGACCCAGGCTGCAGAAACTTCCTGCTCCTAGAACCGCCCTCTGCAGTTTAAACCTCCCCTTCAAAACAGGCTGCAGCACAAGGTCTGAGTGCTCTGCTCTCCTTGCAGAGGGAGGTGGTCAATATTCAAGCACAGAGACGATGTGGGAAAGATAAAGAGCATCCAATCTGAAGCTGTGGGAAAAGCTGCCTGAAAAACAGGCAGAGTGCTGAGAGAAACAAGGCAGACATCTCCTGGCTGCTCCCTCACCTGGCCAACGCCTGCACAATCTCATTCCCAGCAGGGACAAAGGGCATCAGGCTGTTCATGCATGAAATTCAATAAGGGGTTAATTTAAAAATGCTGAAAAATCCTCTGTGTCTCTTTTTCCTGCACCTGATTGTGTGTGTGTGTGTACAGCTCTCCCATTCTCCTTTAAAAATTTATTTTAGAGATGTGTTTAATGGGATACAGACAACCCAATCTTACCTGGTCAGCAGTTTTCCTTCATGACCAAGCAGACATGGTGCAAATTCACAGCTACTACTTAAATTATCCAGTCAACTGGAAGAAGAAAAAAAACCCCAACCCTCACATTGCCCATGGCACAGCTCTGCTATCAAGGCAGATGCTGAATTTGTAAAGAGAATCTGACCTTAAGGGCTTGTCATGCTGCTCTGCAGAGATATGGTCTAAAAATGTTACTTTAAAAGGGCAAAAAAAAGAAAGAGCATCTTAAAAGATGGTGTAGCCACCCTGAACTGAAAGCATCTTGAGTGGTTCAAAAATCCATGCAGGAGCTGCACGCTGGTAAAATGGATTCCATCAGGGCTGAGAAGGTGATGTTTGAGCTGCAGAGGCTCCAGTGTTAACCCTGGCTGTGGCAGCTGCAGAACACAGCAGGGCTCTGTCTCTCTAGTGCCACACACAGCAAGTTTTAAATTAACATGAATCCTACCATTATCTACAGTATCATTTTCTATCAGAGCCCGTAAAGGTGGTATTTGTTCCACTGATTTTTACAACGTAGCATGACCCTCAATTTGATCACATAATTTACCCATTTTTCTCCAGCAGAACAGTGCTGTGGAAAGTGAGAGCTCTGCTCACCCCTCACATGAGCTCACTGCCACCAAGGGAGGTGAGGCTGCTCTCCTAAACTGAGCTCAAAAAAAACCCCAAAACAAAACCTGAAATCAAGGGCTTGAAACAGAATTTACTCTGGGCCAGCTCATGTTTTCACAATGAAACATCATTGACTTGTCAGGTTTCAGGAAAGGAGAGACATTCTAAAATTCCAGGAGAGTCTTAACAACTTTTAATTCTGTATTAAAGTAGGTGTTTCTTGAAGTACAATGAAGGGATGCAGAGATTTTTCTATCATAGCTTAGTCCATGGGATTTGGGGCCTCCTGGCTACTTAACGAGGTTTTAGTTTGGCTTTTTATTTATTTATTTTTAATTCAGTCAGAGCTAAAATGAAACAGTTCTGTTTGAAAGGAGAAGCTTCACACACTGCCTTAACCCAGAATAACTCAGGGCCTAAATCAAGCAGTCCCAAATATTTTGGTTACTATTTTTGTGCAACAAACCTGCATTTTCCAAACCACAAGTGCTAAAACTGCAGGTTTCCACACCTGATGGGGAATACTAGGCCTGAGACAGTCTAAGAGGATGAAATTACAGGGTTGTAGCTTAAGGAAAAGCAAAATTCTTCATCTTGGAAACATTCGGATACAACTTGAACCTGACTGTGCTCAGTGACAGAACAGGGGTCAACAGGCACAAACTAAAATATGGGAAATTTCATCCTAACACAAGAAACCCCTTTGTTACCCCTGGAAACACTTGCCCAGAGGTTGTGGAGATGTTACAAACCTCAGTCCTGGGGGAGCCCAGCTGGGACAGGTTTTGACTGTGTGACCTGCAGCAGCCTCTGCTCTTCCCCCATTTGTTAACACAGGGATGATCCTACACGAGATTATTCCACAATTTCCCAACTTTCACCAGCCCCATTTGCCCCCAGCTCTACAGGCTCAGTCTTTGCTCCAGTGTTTGTGTTTAACAGAGCTGGAACTACACCTAAACCACCAATCCTTGGCCTTTTGCTGAGACAGCTACAAATATTTAAAGGACATGAAAGAACATGATTTAAAACAGCCTTGGGATGCTACATTTTTATTACAGAGCTTATAATTGCCATTAGAATGATGGAGGCACAGTCTTAAAAGAATAGGAAACGTGAGACAACATGTTTTGAGATGCAAAGAACTGTAACAGCCCTACATTAACATTGCAACCAGCATTCACTTCTCCATTCTTCATCCCTAAAACTGAATAACAAAAATTCTCCAGTTTAAAACATTTTAAATGAAAATTCTAAGCAAAAAAATGTTGAAAGTTCTAAGAAAAAAAACCAAAACAAAACATAGTTTTTAATAAATAAAAGTGTTTTCTTGCTTCCATTGTGTTCTGGCAACTTTACATTCTTTTTTGTTTTCGTATAAAATTTCAAGTGTTTTAATCTCTTTTAAAAGTAAGTTTGGTAAGATTCCACAAGTAACTTTTAAAGCCTGGAGCATATGTACTTTTTTTTATTAAATAGAGAACAGGTTTATAAATAGCTAGACACAGAAAACAATAAAATAGACAAAGGAGTAATACAATATTGTTTGTAGCTGACTGTTTCCAAGTGATAGTTTGGATTCAGAAATTTAAAGTGTCTCCAACAGAACACCCTATTTACATATTAGAACATTTACATTTGGGGAAACACTGAGCTCCCACACATGATTCCACTTGCACTGTACATTCAGACTGAAAGGGATTTTGGTTCTTCAATGTAAAGCACCTTTTGTAATATTTTAATCACAAGATAAACATCCTAGAAGTCACTACCTCACCCTTGGGGAGTGCTGGACAGAGAACCTGCTTTCAAAAATCTGAGTTTATCACAACCACCTTGCCCTTGGGCTCAGTTATTTCCTCTCCCCAGAGATCCTCTGGCTGTCCCTACAAGCTGCTCTCACATCCCTCCCAGCCAGCAGCTGCTGTTCCTTATTCCCTGATAAGCATCCTGAAACTCTGTAAGTGTCCTGGTTTGGAAAAAGCCTTATTTTGCTGTACCTGGATCAAACACTGAGTTTCACAGAAAATGATAAAGCCTAGAAAAAATACATGTCTTGGGAAAAAGCTGGAGGTAAAGCCATGAACATTCAACCTACACAGCATTTGGACAACAAAAAGTTGAAGACAAATTGCTCTAAAAATATATTTGGAAATTGTTTAATATGTTCTTAATGCTGCTGTATTTACTGACCAGGAATTCAAAGCTGAATTTCCTCCCTGTTCCCTGCAGTGGGAGGGTGATGTGTCATTTCCATGCCATCCACTCCCACCTGAAGGAGTGACTGAGGCCACCCACAGCAGAGACAGAAATATGGAATACCTCCCTTTCACCTGCACAACCTGCCAAAAACACTGAGGAGGGTGGATAAACAAGACAACTGAAACCTCTGCATGATTGTGAAGCACTAAAACCCATCCTAACACCATCCAACAGCACTGGGGAATGATCTGCTCTGTAAGAACAGCTCTGCTGCTGCAGACTGAGAACCAAACCTCATGGAATGGCTGTGCAGTGATGGATCTCAGCAGGTAACAACACCACATATTCCATACAGGTGTAATCTAATTTATAAAAATACTCTGTATTCATGTTAGAGATATTAAGAACCCAAATCCTGCTACAGAAATATTTTGTTTCTTGAACCAGCAGCATGTGATACTGCTCTCCTCACTGCCATACAGGTACCCTGATTTCCTAACAACACATCCCCCAGCACAGCTCTTCTGCTCTCACACAATGGGATCTTTCTGGTGGTTCTCAGATAAAATGCAAGAGCTGTTTGCTCAGGACTTTTTACATACACAATCTATGGCCTGACATCAGGCTTTGAGTTAAAATGCAGAACATTAAAGAGAATCTCTTTGTCTTCACCAAACTGAGTATTTCTCCTCTACAAGCACAACTGGCACACATTTACATCATGGACTGAAGTTCATAATAAAATTCAACATTATTGAACTCAGAAATTGCTGCCAACAACTGCCTCAGCAGTGCATGGGGAGAGCAAGGTTCAGTGAGTAACACCTACTGCTGATGAGCATCTCTTTCTCACTGAGGATATTTTTGATATTAATGATTTCATGATCAAAAGCTGCACTTTGATATTGCAGTTCAGCAACAAATGACAACTGTCTGAATTCACAATGCCTGGATCTGCACAGACCAAGCACAGGGAGTTTGGATCAACCAGTGCAGTGATACTGGGCCATCCCTAGAACACAGACACTTCACAGGGAAAGCCTGAACTGTAAAGATTTTAAAGGCAGTCTGTGACAAACTCCCCAGGTTCAATGAAGGAGTGCCAGTAGATCCTGGAGCTGAACACTTTGGCTAAAACCACCTCCCACTGATACTGCATTCAGGTGTTGCAGGAGTTTTTGGCTTAGGAGAGGCTGGGAATGAGCAAACCTCCCAGCCCAGAGGACCTTCAGGCAGTCTGAGGGCAGAGTCCTGGGGCAGGATGTGCAGAGCTCAGGGTGGGTACAGCCCCAAACCTCCCTTTTTCTGCCACACAGGAATCCAGATCCACGGAGATGATTTGAAGCCTGGAGTGTGAAAAGCTGGAACCAGATGCTGATAACAAGAAAAGGCATTTGAGAGGACTCATTTCTGGCAGAAGGCAGGCTGTGGGAGTGACAGGGTTCTGAAGTAAGGCACATCTCTCTGCAAACAGAACCTTCAGGATTTTGCAGAAGCAAATTCACAATTTTTTAGCACAGTACTGAACTGCCTGGCATAAGGCTGGGAAATCAGTTTCTGCTTCTTTAGTTTCCTTAATTGCATTTTGACAATTTGCCAAAATAAATGCTATACTGCAAGCTCCATGGAACGGGAGCTCTGTTTGTGAGCATCAACAGCCCCACACCAGATATTTTTGGTAAGTCTAGATTAAAAAAAAAAACAAACCACAAAAGACCCTGGGAAGTCACTGCAACAACTACCTCTACGCTGAAGAAGAAACACACCCAGCAGACCTCCACAAGGATCATGCCATACACAGACCTCAGGACAGCTGTTTTGGTTGTGTTTTTTTGCTTTGGGGGTTTTTTTTTTTTTTTGTTTTGCCTTCGTGGGGGTGGGAGGAGCAAGTCTTTCACAAGGCTGTGTCATCCTCCTCTCCAAAATCCCCCACCAGCAGGGAGTGTTTGTCTGGCTCGCTGAGGACGATGCTGTTGACGGAGCGTTTGTCTGAGAGCAGGGAGTTGATGGAGGCTCTGCTGTAGGTGATGAGTCGATCCATCAGGCTCAGCTTGGGGGAGCCAAGCCCCCTCTCATCAATCCCCACGTGGACACTGATCTCTGAGGGGCTCTTGTGCCTCAGCTGGCCACGGGCACGGAGCTCCAGCTTCTCTGATCTTGGTTTCTGGTACCTAAGGAAGGGAAAACAGAAATGTATCAATACCTCTGAAACACACTGAAATATGGAGAGAAACTCATTGTGCACAAGTCAGAGGCATTTGTAATTTGACCAACGAGATTTCTCACAAACATACAGAGGCCACTAAGGATTTCCCTGTAGACTTGGTATTTTTTGAGCTTGAGAAGAGCTAGCTCTTCCCAAGGAAAACTTTTCAAAACTTTCAGTTTTCTTTTTCTCAAAACAACCTTGTGTAAACAATATTCTTTTCTCATAATAACAGGTGTTCTTTGCTTTTTTTCTCATAATAACAGGTGTTCTTTGTTCTTAACTTTTGTTACGTAGCCAATAGGAGAGGTCTCAGTGCTATGGACTAATAACGTGTCTTAGTGCAGCATGTTATAAAAGGGCTGAATAAATTGTAAATAAAACCTTCTGATTTCTACTGCCTCCTGACTGGAGCCAAGCATCTTTATTTTCTGTCCTATCATGACATTTCCCATTCTGAACACTTCTGATCTGACATCACATTAGAAATTACATTTTTAAACACAACAGTCTGCTTAACACAGACTTGCCTAAACTGTTATCAAAAGCCTTCAAAATTTCTCACAGTCCCACATTTATTTTATGTCACTCAAAGTAAAAAGACCTGAGCTTCAAATCCAAGTTACAAACCACAAGACTGTTCCTACTCACATCTTTAAGAGCAAAGAAGAAAGCACAACAGAGACTGAGGAGGCAGCCATGGCTGCAGATCCCATCCAGGGCTGCAGAACCAAACCAATGGGCAGGAAGACACCTAGAAAATTACACCAGCAGTAAGTTCAGAGCAGGAACACTGCATTACTCATATAGTAATATGCACAATTTCACATGGAGTGTCCAGTTTTAGTTGTTTTTTTAATTTGTTAGTAAATGGGATTTTAGTTTAAATGACCAATATTTAATACATGAGGATTTGTGGTTTATCTCAACTAGAACCTCAGTCTGAGGTGGCATGTCCTGCCCACCCTGCAATAAAACTGCTTGTTCAGAGGATCAGGCTCTTTCAATAAACCTTTTATCTTGAAGCTATTTTGATGTGCTGAGCACATCCATAGTAGCCACAGTGTGGGAGGAGGAGAGCTCACAAATATTCCAACTGCAACATTCCCAGGCACAGAACTCTGCCCTTACTGACAGCCAGAAATAAAGACAATGGAAACTCTCCCAAGAAGAGTAATCACTGCAATCTTCTACTCACTGAGCCCAATCCAATTAGTGCAGGCAGCACTCACACACCTGCAGCTATGGGAACTCCAATGAGATTATAAATCAGAGCAAAGACAAAGTTGATCCGGATCCTCTTCACAGTTTTCCTGGATAAATCTATGCTTGCTACCACATCCATCAGGTCATCCTGCAAGGGAAAGTGTTTATTGGAGCAGTCAGACACAAAGCAGACAGGTGGTGTCCCCACTGTCCTGTTTTACTACAGCACACTGGATGTATCAGGCTGATCACACTAAGCCCTCTGGAGGCTGCTCTGCTCAGTGCCAATCCATCATAAGCCAAGTGATGTCCACAGGCCCTCCCAGGACAGCTCCCAACACTGACCACACTCTGCCAGGGAGTTGCTGATGTGTAGGAACAAGTGCCTGTAACTCTGGAGGTGCCATGGTGAGTTACCCAAATGTAATTTACGTTTGCCAAAGGACAGGTCACTTTGTCTTCCTTTGCCACTCTCAAACTTTAAGTACCCCAAAATGTGCAATAGGCAGAAAACATGGGATTTTCCTCCATGGGATAATCACTGCACTAAACACAGTGAAGACAATCTCTGCTCCACTTCTGTAGCTGATGGAGACTGTGCACCCCTGCACCACCCAAAACATCCTGGGCCTTCTGACCCCTCCTACAGCTCCCTTTACCTGTGACTTCTTACCCTGATGAGAACCACATCAGCTGCCTCGATGGCCACATCCGTGCCCGTGCCAATGGCAATTCCCACGTTGGCCATGGCCAGGGCTGGGGAGTCATTGATCCCATCTCCAACCATGGCCACCCTCTTCCCTTCATCCTGCAGCTGCTTCACTTTGGCCACTTTGTGTGAGGGGAGAACCTCTGCAAACACTTTGGTGATGCCAACCTGAGCAGAGAGAGAGAGAGGACACAGCTTTTCCAGCAGCTGTCAAAGCTCCTGCCTGGAATGACGTGGCCAGGAAGAGGGAAACCCATTTTATCACTAAAGAGCAAACCCAGCTGATGATATGAAAACAGCTCTGAATTCACAGCTGATGTTACTCCCATTCAAAAACTTCTTGCATTCTTTATTCCAAATTTTTTAGAACTATCATCTTTCACAGCAGACCAGCCACCAGCTGTATGAACATGCCACACCACCCTTCCTGCTGAAACCAGCCCCAGCCCCAGGCACAGAACAGCCCACCTGGGAGGCAATGGACCGGGCTGTTTTGCTGTTGTCACCAGTCATGAGGACAACTTCTAACCCCATGCTCTTCAAAGTGTACACTGCCAGCTCAGCCTCTGGCTTCACAGTATCTGCAACAGCTATCAAGCCACAGAGCACTCCTGAAAACAGAAAAAGTGTTAGTAATAAACACCTTTGTTAATTTCGAAAAAAAAGTAACTTTTCCCCCAGTAAAACCAGTTCCAGAAGCAGTTCATACTGACAGTAAGAAGTGGGATGAGAACAGGTATTGGTGCAGCAAGGTTTAAAGCAACACAGAGCATGGACTGTACAACCATAATGAAAAAGAAATTCCCTTCTTCTCCTTTTTCCCCTTTTGCTTTCTTTAAAGTCTTTGCACTGCATTATTTCACCCAACTGTCCTGTCAGCCAAGAAAGGCAGGAAGAGCCTTTCCCATAAGAAAGTGCTGTAAAACCGATTATTTATCCCTTTTCATCCCATTACCCTGCTTCAGGTGTAGCTGCTATGACATCACTACTTAATAATCTCTATTTCTGTGATGTTTTATGTGCTATTTAGCCAACCAAACTGAACAGAGCAGCAGCCCTGAGCTCACCATCCACAGCTGCCAGCACAGCCGTGCGGCCTCTCCGCTCGTGTTCCATCATGGCTTTGTCCACCTCAGTCCTCACCACGAGGCCATTCCTGCTCATCCACTCCCTGTTCCCAATGAGAACTGAGTATTTCTGAGAGGTCACAGCAGCTGAAGGAAGAAAACACAATGCTACCATCATGTGGATAAGCAGGGAGCTTCCCTGCAGCTCACCACAGCATGCACTGGAACAGCACTGCAGGGAATCCAAACACAAATAAAGAATTCCTCAATACTTTCTGCCCTAGCATCTCTTCATGTGACCTTCCCAAGAGAGACACCAACATTTCCTCAGTCCTGGGGGGTCACCCCATGTCAGAGGGCCAAAAAAACCACAGGTGAAAGGACAGTAAAGGACCAAGTGACCTTCTCAGTGCTTCTGATTTCTATGAACAGCTCAATGGAGTTGAAAGACCTAACAATGAGCAGGTCTTGAGTGAAAACTAATCAGTTATGCAAACATAATTTTGGCTAGCAAATGGTAACTTGGGATGAAGCAAAGTGAAGCCAGAGAGGGCTGATAGACAACTCCAGTCTGATTTCCCAGTCCCATATTCAACATGCAACTTGAAATTGTATTTCACTTGAATGTTCTGAGTGATGTATGAGTAAAAAAATAAACTGATGAGCAACTATTTAATGTGTGCCTTGATGTCAGCCCAGTTGTCCAGGACAGTAAAAGTGATCTCATTGCTCAGGATCCCAAAGACACAGAAGCAAAAATTGTCCATTTTATTCTCTAACCCAGAATTAACTTACTTGGTGGTGCAGCATCAATGATCAAAGCAGGCTGCACTGATTCATCTGCATTGTCCTCAATTTTCACAAGTGTCACATTTTTCACATTGTTCTCTTCAACCATTCTGTTTCTTCTGTAGATTAATGCTTCAATATTGGTGACTTTGCAACTAATGCCACAGCCTGGAACCACCTGAAAATCTGTACATGTCCCAAGGGTTTCTGACTTCAGCTCCTAGAAAAAGAGGATGGAAACTGATGAAAATTTAAAATATGTAAAAGCATGATGCAATTATAAAGCCCACGAAATGAAGTGCAGTTGAACAAAGGGAAATAATCATCAAAAATCTATGTCTGAATAGAGCCTGTAATATGGAAAGATTTATGTGGCTCCACAATTTTCAGCTTTCCCAATTAAACACAGCAACTAAACAAATCTGCATGAAGAGTCTTGTGGTGTTGATGAAGCCCTGCAAGAGAGGCTCTCCCACAGGGGAGAGCAGGCTGTGTGTGGGAGCCCCTCACCTTTTTGCAGTACTTGGTGATTGCTGCTCCCAGGGGGTGCTCACTGCTGCTCTCTGCTGTCCCCACGATGGCCAGCATTTTGTGACGAGGGAGGATGTTCCCCTCCACCAGGAACTTCACCTGCATCACCTCTGGAGTGCCGTGGGTGATGGTCCCTGTCTTGTCAAACACGACCACCTTCACCTGCAGGGAAGCAGGAAGATTTCAATGGATGAACTGAGCAGGGAGGTGCAGATTCCTTGGAAAAGCACCCACTTGATACAGTCTGACACGTGGCCAGAGTGTTAAAAGCTCCCTGAAGATGTGTAAAGTCTGAGGGCTGACCTACAACTTCTCAGAGTGGCTTAATAATATTAAAATAAAAATATTAATAAAAATATTATTAAAAGTATTTGCAAGACGGGTCTTCAAGTCTGTTTTGTAAAGCAAAGGTTTCAATAGAAAAGAAAATAACAAACTATACAGAAACAAAAAGCAAAAGCCAAGCACAGGTGTCAGAGAAGCTCCTGACACCTTGCTAAGACACTTCAAAAAGCCCTGAGCACCTCTGAGCTTGTTCTTCAGTAGAGGATGATCAAGGAGGGACAATTTTGGCTTACTGCCAATAGAAACAGCCACAGGTTTTGAGAAACATTTCCAAAGCCCAACCAGTGCCCCTGTGCTGACACTGGGCCAATGCCAATGAGTGAAGAGCAGCAAGTTCTGGTGCTTTTCCATAATAATCAGGGGTAAATCTGAACTCCCTGTTCCTTATTTGGAAACACCTGCTCGGGTGTGGAGAATATTTCTACACCCACTTTAACCAAACTCCCAAACATGGAGCACTGACCCCACATGGAACACTCTGAGCTGGACGGGTCTTGCTCTGATTTTTCAGCCTTCTGATTATTTTCACTTTTCCTGGAGCTTTCTCACGCTTGTGACAAAAACAAAGGCTGATATTTTGTAAACAACACATTCCTTCTAGGAGGAAGGACAAATTGATGAACTTCTGAGTTGACCACGGGGGTCAGAGGGCTGTTCCTCTTGTCCCCCAACCCTTGACCAAATCCCGAAAACTTTATAAATTGAGATTCCCAAACAAGCTTCCCTTTTCCTTTTCATCTCACATCCTGATGGGTGAGTGTGGTCCTTCTCATGTCCCCTTGTGACAAGACAGGACCCACCAGAACATTCTGTTGCCTTGAATTTTCCTGCTTTTCAGCGTTTGCAGTTTGTACTGGAGATTCTCACGCAGCTTCATGTAAACTATGTATATACTTAAGATTTATCTATTTTGTTTACACAGTTCTCCTCTGGGAGGAGAAATATGATTGATGGTGATGCTCACCAATCAAGTCAAGAAAGTGGCAACCTGTGTAGCCAATCTTTTGCCTTCTAGCCAAAATGTATAAAATATGGGAGTCAAAAAATTAAAATAGAAGCTTTCCTGCCTGACCTCCTGTGTCTACCTCGTCCTTAACGCACCACACACATAGAATGGAGTTCAACTTTCCTAACCTTGCTGGGAAAATGCAGGCAGATGGAATTTACCCTCAGCCAGTTTGTAGATGATCTAAGCTGAGGGGACTGGGCAATACACCAGATGGTTGTGTCACCTTCAGAGAGAGCTTGGAGAAATGGGCAGAGAGGAATCTGGACAAATTCAACATGGGGTATCACCAAGCTTTGCATCTCAGGAGGGTTAACCCCACTCATGTGTGTCTGAAACTGGCACAACATTGCATCCCCTTCTCCAGACAGCTGGCAAAACCCAACCAGCCCAAACCCTGAGGCTGGGGCAGCCCTCGGGGCTCACCTTGTGTGCCATCTCATGTAAACTATGCATATATTTAAAATTCATCTATTTTGTTATGATTGATGGTGATACTCACCAATGAAGTCAAGAAGGTGGCAACCTGTGTAGCCAATCTTTTGCCTTCTGGCCAAAATGTACAAAAGATGGGAGTCAAAAAAATTAAAATAGAAGCTTTCCTGCCTAACCTCCTGTGTCTACCTCATCCTTCGTGTGCCTGAAACTGGCACAACATTGCATCCCCTTCTCCAGCCAGCTAGCAAAACCCAACCAGCCCAAACCCTGAGGCTGGGGCAGCCCTTGGGGCTCACCTTGTGTGCCATCTCCAGGGGCTCCCCGCCCTTGATGAGGATGCCGTTCTGGGCGCCCACGCCGGTGCCCACCATGACGGCGGTGGGGGTGGCCAGCCCCAGGGAGCAGGGACAGGCGATGCACAGCACCGTGATGGAGGCCTGGAAGGCGAAGCGGATGATCACCTCGGCTGCTGAAATGCTCTTGTTGTAGCCCTGGGGGTGGAGAGGAGTTGGTCAGGGAATTGTCAGGGGAAACTGGAATGGGTCAGGGGGGAAGTGGGAACGGGCCGGGCAGCAAACAACAGGAACAACACGTTTGACTACGAGTCATCGGCTTGGAGGTTGGAAACGTCTGCTGATGTATCTGCTGGGTGTTAATGCTAAAGTAAGCCACAAGTAAAGTATGGAAAACCTAAGATGTGAGGGGTTTTATCTTCTTTTCTTTGTGTTAGAGCTGGGATTAATACACAGCAGTTGCAGTTCTCGTGTTTGGACTCATTGTTTATTAATTCTTATCTACGTTACAGTCTCATGAGTTGTGAGACTAACAAGGTAGAAAACTAACAAGGTAAAAAATGGCTCTGTCTCTAACTCTTTCCAAGGTTATTTAAGCACAAACTATCCGATAACGAGATGACACCTATATTATTTATACTTGTAACCCAATAATTGACCACTCAAGGCACACAATGTGGACCTTTTTCACACAATTAGAAGAAGCCGGTGAAGAAGGACTTAGATAATGCCTGAAATCCTCCATACTGCTCCATGCATATTATTAAAACCTTAAATTCTAAGTTTTTCACCCTGTGAGATCACACACTTCTATTCACACTACACACCCACAATCCCAGTGCTGTCACTCAATTTTGGGAGCCTGTTCCACATCCTCAGGTCAAGTGCAGTGCTTGCTTGAGGGTCAGTCCCTTTTAGCACAGAAAGCCTGAAATTTTCAGCCTCCAGGGTTCCAACACAAGATGAATGATTAAATTAATGATTAATTAACCAACTTGTGTTCTATACTGCATCTACCTTCAACTGTTTTATTTATAGGACATTTTCCTAAAAAGACATGACATGCTACAACTCTTTAGTGATGCACTGTAATAAAAGATATTCCATCAAAGATATATACAGTAGGGAGAAAAAAACAAGCAGATATGAAGATGGTTTTTGTGGAAACTGAGAAATTCTAATCTGAAACAGTTTTGAAACTAGAAACCCCATGATCTAAGCAACCCTTAAGCCCAAGTTGGGATCCTGACCCTCCTCTGGAATTTATAATGAAGATGAATTCCACTGATTGCCAAGATGAATTTACACAGAGCTACATACATAATTGGAGCTTGTGACAGGAGGGACTTCTTTTTCCCCACAGAGGAGGGATTTATGGTGGGGAATTTTTGATGTTTAATATTTACTTCTTTTAATTAACCCTTTTTTTTTTTTTAATCCTAACTTAGCAGAGTTGATTAATTACTGTGGATTCTCTTTAAGTATAAATGTGGGAATGATACAATATAAAAAAAATACATAATGTAAAAAATGTAATAACAAGAGCACTAATACTCAGCAACTGCCTGCAAGGGTAATCCAGAAAGGGAACCACTGCAATCTAATAGAATTGTAAGGCTGTTTATTAAATATTTCAGAAGGTGTTTAAGGAGATTTACTTACCAGAAAGTATTTTTCCACTATTTCAAAATCCACAAACCCAATTACAATCCAGGCAAAAAGGGTAACCACAGAGACAGCCACAATAAAAGGAACGAAGTAGCCACTAAGTTTGTCTGCAAATTGCTGGATGGGAGCCTGGGAAGGAGAAACATCACTCAGCACCATCATGTTTGTGTCTGAAGGCACAGAAGAGAAGAATGACAGCTGCTGCTTGCAGCACACTTGGCTTGCCACGCTTCATAATTACAGATTTACTTAATAACAGGATGAGACTTGGCTCAGTAGACAGGATCAAAGTCCTTATTCACCAAGATACTTCATTATGCAGCTGCAATTCAAATCCAAGCACTTTCAGGCAGCCCTGCAGGGATTTGGTGTGCTGGTGCCTGCATGAGACAGCAAACCCCAAGTGTTAAATTGGATGATACTCTACCTTAGAGGTCTGGGCCTCTTCCACAAGTTTAACAATCTGGGACAGAGTGGTGTCAGCTCCCACGTGGGTGGCAGAGATGAGGAGGGAGCCATTCTGATTGATGGAGCCTGCAATAACTGTATTGCCAGGCTTCTTGGTCACAGGCATGGCCTCACCTGAGAAAAGGGCAACAACAGACACAACACAGCTGAAAAAGGCACCTTTGGGACACCTGCCAACTCCTAACAAGGGGGAGAACATCATCTTTGACTTCCCCTCTGCAGATCTGTTTAAAGGAAAAGATTTTTACACTCGGAGAAAGCAAATGCTGACCTGTGATGAGAGACTCATCCACCATGGAGTGTCCTTCAATAACACGGCCATCCACTGGGAATTTGCCTCCTGGGACCACTTTGACAATGTCACCTCGCTGAACCAGCTCCACATCCACTTGCTCCTCACTGGAATGGTGCAAATGTTTTGTAAGAGGCTGGAACTGGAGTGACCCAAGCAAAGGAGCTGGCACTACACACAAAGCACAACCCCACTGGCTGGCATTAGTGCATACAAAAATGGTCACATGAAAGTCATAGTGCTCTTTGAAATGGCCTATTTTATCATAATTTTATTTACTTTCCAGTTAAGAAAATCCACTAATTGTCTTATCACAGAAAAAAAAAAAATCAGCAGTAAACCAATAAACCAAAGCAGAGCAGTGTTAATTCTGCATTTTAATATTTTTATCAGCCAGCAAATCTTAAGTTATTTGCTTCACAGTTCTATAAAACAGCAAAATTTGTCTGTGAATTAAGCACATTAACAACAAAAAAGGAACAACAGAAAAAGCAAATGATAAAGCAAGATACCTTAAAAGAACGTTATCAGGGCCCAAGGTAACAATAGTAGCTTCAGTAGCTTGTAATGAAATTAGTCTTGCCAGTGCTTCTGAGGTTTTACCCTAGAATAATAATTTTCATATTTTTCTGACTATACTATTGAAAAAAAAAAAGCTGGGTAAATAACAACTGTGTGTGTTGCAATTTACCCTTTTGAGACAACACTTTCTGCAAACAGTCTGATATTAAGTCAAACTCTTATTAGTTCAGTTATGAAAGATGATTTTACAACACAGAAGGTTAAAAGAACCCAGCAAAGCTTTTGCCTGGGATGTTTTCACAAGGTTTAGCAGTGACTCTCAGTGCCTTGGCTGCTGCTTTGCTCACCTTGGCCACGTGCTCCAGCCAGCGGCCCAGCGAGATGAACACAAACAGCATCGGGGGCGTGTCGAAGAAGGTGACAGGGTTCACCTTGGCCCTCTCAGCCATGGCCACCAGGAGGATGATGAAGGAGTAGAGGAAGGCAATGGATGTTGCCAGCACCACGAGCACGTCCATGTTGGCTGTCTTGTGTCTCAGTGCCCGGGAGGCCTGGATGTAGAAGTGCCAGCCCCCAAACACCTGCAATGGCATTTCACACGGCTCTAACACACAGCAGCAGATTTTTCCAGTTCATCTGTGCTATTTGCTCCTCTCCCTGAACAAAATCCCAGCTCTAGCCAGGGCTGTGGCCTTCCCACAGCACTCTCAGGTATTCCCAGTGCCCGCCCAGTGGGACTCAGGTGATGCTGTTTTACACCACAACGACACAAAGACTCTGACTCCAGAAGGCTGAAAATGACTCCTCTATTCTTGGGAAGTGTCTCCTTTTTTATACTATTCTACACAGACCAATTCCATTGGTGAAACAAAGGCAAACCTCTTCAATCACATTGGTCAGATCAGAGGGACATCAAGAAGAAGTCCCTCCTAGGGAAAGAATGAAAACATAGGTACAGTTACAAAAACATGTCTCTTGTTTACAGAGAATTCCCTGGGAAAGGAATTTCAGAAAACCAAAACATCTCAGGCACCAACCAGGGCTACACTCAGGAGATGCCCTGATGCCTTTAGTTTTAGCTCTCATGTTTTTCAGATTCTGTGCTGCCTAGGCTCTCCATGGCCTGCCCTGCCCCTGAGAGAGTCCCCAGCACCCATTATTTTGGCAACAGCAGAAGCACATAAAAACCTCAAAAGCATTTTGCATCAGCATAATTGCATTCACTTTTCAAACTTAACTTCTTCATCACCTTCCAATTTGAGCATTCAAGCCTGATGAAGCAGGAGCTGACATAACCCCACTCACCTGTACAGGGACACAGAGTAAAAATGACAGGAGATTCATGACAGACAATCCTGGTAGGAGCTGGTACTCCAGGACCATGGAGGAGTGGAGGGCCTCCATGTCCTCCCTGCTCATGTTGTGGTGGGTGTGAGCATCTGAGAGCTGGCTGTCCATCACCATCATGTAAATCATCAGCCCCATCACAGGGATACAGAAAACCAGGCTCACCACAAAAGACCTTTTCCACCTCAGATTTAAAAAGAGAAAACAATAAAAATAAAAAAACCTTGTATTGCAGTCAAGTGCTGGAGAATATTTTAAGTAGCAAGTCTGCACAGTGACAGGAGAAAAAAGTCATGAATTGATGGTTGAGTAGCAAAGAAGAACCAAAGATGCTGATGGAATCTTAGTATGTTCAGGAATACTTACTGCCTGATTTCCTGTTTGTGATCCAGGTGACTGGCAGATCTATCCTTTTTGACTAAGGAAGTAGTAAAACCTAAATCCTAAGGGGAAAAAAAAAAGCACAATAATAAAAAAAGAGAACAGTCAGTTCTAAAATGCACTTTGTGCTCAGTAATTGCCAAATTACTGATTTTGCCAGTCTTACCTTTGATTAACTTTATTAACTCTTCTGATATAAAATGTTATTATTGTTTAGTTACTCTTATCTGTTACTATTATTTAGTTACTTTTCAAAAAGAGAAAAGCAATCTGATGTAGAAATTAACCTTTCTGGAATAAAATACTATTCTAAAGTGTGGCTTTCCAAAATGGTTGTTCCTAAAGCACAGAAATTGAGAAACTGAAGGAGAAGGCTGAGAAACTTATTTCACCTCTCACCTGCTACAGTAATTTATTTTTAAATAAATGTGGTTTATTTTTCCACAAACTTATAGCTGGTATCTCCAAGTCTACCATGACCTGACTTTCACAGTATTTATTTTTAAAAACTTGGGCAAAGTTGTAACAGAGCATTTTTAAGCCAGAACACACAAATTAGCTGCAGAAACCTGCACTAAGAAGAACATGAAAGGAGAGAGACCTATTTTTTTTCTTCAACAGCCTTTCCTCCTATTTCTGGGGTGTGTAACTCTTCCAAGGACACTGGATATTTTAGGAGACTTGGTGCCTACATGGAACTCACCTGTATCACTTGTATGACATCTCGAGGACCAATGGCCTCAGGGTCATATTTGATGTGGGCTTTGTTGGTTGCAAGGGCTACAGAGCAGTACAAAACACCATTGGTCTTCATGAGGGTGGATTCTATCTTGTGCACACAGGAGGCACAGGTCATCCCTCTCACCTGCAAAATAAAGGGTTTTTTTCCTGTTAGCAAAGCACAGGTTACCTGGCAAAAGCATCTCAACAAGTAGGAAAAGTGGTTGTGACTATGCTGCATTATTTATTGTTTTGATCTGGGGTGTGAGCATTCTAGAATCAAACAATAATCTGGGCTGGAAGGGACCTTAAAGACCACCCAGTTCCAACCCCTGCCATGGGCAGGGATGTCTCCCACAAAATGATGTTGCTCGCTGCCCTCTCCAACCCCTCTAGAGGAAGCACAGCACAGGGACAAGGCTATTAAGCCCTGCTGAAGCTCTGTTGGATGTTCAGTCTCAGAGCTGGGGGACACTGAGCTACACTCAGCTTCAAAAAAAAAAAGTAAATTCTGGCAACAGGAAGACCAGACAGAAAAATACAGGAATATTTCTCTGCATTTTCAGTGCAGAAGCAGTGAGCCAGCACAGTTTGCAGGACAAGATAAAGGTTTGTATGTGATACATACCTGATGTACCCTTATACTTCATTTTTACAAATTAACCTCTATTACACAACTAAACTCTAGGAAGTGGACACTAACACAGACACATCCAACAGGTAAAAGGAATAAAAAGCTGAGGGTGGCTGGGTTTAATGATCAGCTTACAACAAGTTCCAGGATCCCATCTCCTTCCCCACAGTTTTCCATGACGGTGGCTCCAAAGCCCAGCTCCCTGATGAGCTCTGCAATGGCTGCAGGGTGAATGACAGCAGGGTTGTACCTCACTTCTGCCTTCCCTGCCATCAGGGCAACCAGGATCGAGTGGATTCCTAAAAAAACAAAAGGTGTGAGTGGCAGATCAGGCTTAGGAAATATCCTGCTTTTATTGTAACATGAGGGCACAATTTGTTGAAATTGGGAAAGCTTCTGTGTTGTAGATAAAGAAAAACATCATCGTGTTTGGAAGCTACAGCAGCACCTCAGTGCAGGTGTGACAGGTGAAAGCATCACTCCACATGAGCAGCATGCCTTTAACAGTCTAATTACAAACATTCTCTCCATGCTATAGGAAAATTATCCATTTTTCCTTAAAGAAGTTCTTCTAAAATGCAGTGCTGCATATTTCTCTGATCTGCATTTACCATTTCTGGAAGGCTTTTTTAAGGAGAACCTGTACAAGAAAGGACACATCTAACAGTGCAATCCTACTGAGCACCGAGAGGATTTAGATCCACCCATTTTCTAGGATGACAAAAATTAAAATCCAGGCTGACTTGAAACCCATCCACCTTCATTACAGTAATTAAACACAGTCTGCATTAATGACTCTGTTACATCACAGTCATGCAGCCGTTTGTTCCTGCAGATGTAATCACTGACACCACTGTCCTGACTCGCAGAGCTAAAATTAACCTGTGTCCCTTTAATCCACACACACTGTCCTTTCTCACAGCTCCCTAAAGCACACATCTGCTTCTACCCTTCAGCTGCACACCTGGGAACCTCTCTCCAGTAGGAGAAGAGCTGTTTTACCTTCAAAAGGATCCCCTATTTGATCCCAGTATTCTTTGGAGCACTCAGCTGCTGCTTTTGCAACAGCAGCGTCTGGGCAGCACATCCATAAAGCAGCAAGGATGTCCCTGTCCCCACCCTGTGGGGCCAGAGGTGAGGAGGAACACCTGTCCTGACAACCCACCCCTTAACAACACTGCAAAAGGCAGATGGATCCTCCAAACAATCCCTGGAAATGTAAGAGCCCACACTGACACACATCTCACCATCCTCCCTTCGCAGGTTCCTCTCGATGTTGGCCACGCACGAGGCACACGTCATCCCTGTGACCTGCACGTAGCACTTGGAGATGGTCTTGCTCTCCTGCCTGTCAAGGTGGGCTGGTGGCACTTTGGAGGGTGGCTCAGGCTTGTGGGAGTCCAGCTGTGCTTCAGGGTGGGGCTGAGCTTTGGCCACGGGGAGCTCTGCCTTTGCTGGAAAAGGAGATTGCAGTTTGTGACCCTGTGAACAGCCAGTGCAGGGAGGGATGAGCTGCTGTGACACACTGCTGTTCACTGAGACTGAAAATGAAATGGGGATTGCACATGCCTTGTCAGTCTGATCCATCACCCCTCTGTCAGTTAAGAGTCAGCCAAAGAAACAAGACAAAGGTGGGCCACTGATTAAGTTAACTCTGGTTTGTTACTATTTTTCCTTTTGCCTTTCCTCATTGTCCTTGTTCTATTGCACATCCATTGTCCTCTCCTGTAGCTGTAAGCAAAACCTCTGCATTGCAGTCTTAGTTTTACACAGTTTTGTTGAGTTTACCTGGAGCACAAAGCTGAACTTGTAAGCAAGTGCATGTTTCATAAGCAAAATCAGTGTTTTCAACCTTAGAGAGGGGGTCTGGAACTGCAGGCTCCTTACAGCAGTTCAGGAGATGCTCTGTTTGTGCAGGAACAGGGTAAAAAAGATTAAATGTGAGCACCCAACCACTCCTGCAGCTATTAACATAAACCAGCATTTATCTGACATATTTATATTGCCAGACACCTCAATCATTTGAATCTATCTGATGTATTAAAGGATGTGCACATTATCTTTCATGATCTCATCAGCAGTGAAGATATAAAGCCTCTCCTGGCAAGCACAAAGTGTACGTCAGCTGCTAAATTTCATCTTGGGTGGTACCAAATCCTAAAACTGCACAATCCTTGTGAATTTAAAACTGTTTCAGATGTTATTACCTGGAAAAGATGCATCAAATCCCATATCTTCTATTGAGGACCTCAGATCTTCTGGGTTTGTTTGCAGTGGGTCGTATTCTATAGTCCCATTTCCATTTGGGAGAGAGACCTGAACAGATGTCACACCTGCCTTTTGGGACAGCACTCCCTCGATGGACTGCACACAGGAGCTGCAAGTCATGCCCTCAATATTGATCACAACAACCTGAGTGAGGGGCTGGCTGGGGTCCTTGGGAGCAGGGTGAGGTGCCAGTGGAGACTCCAGCGTGGGGAGAAGTGCCAAGTTCTCATGCTCCTCAGGAAGGCTGACTCTGAACCTCTCTGGAGACACATTCTCCACAGCTTTCCTCAGCATTTCTGTGCTGATTAGGTTTGGCTTGTAGTTTATAGCAGCAGATTTGTTCTCTAAAGAAACCACGATGCTCGTCACTGCTGGGAGTGCTGATATGGTGTTCTGGATGTTGAGGACACAGGAATTGCAGTGCATCCCCTCAACTCTGAACACAACTGTCTTTGTGCCAGTCTCACTGGAGTTTTTTCTCTGTGATGCCTCAGAGCTTCTGGGCTGAGCATTCTTCAGCTTTTCCAGGTCAATCCCACTGAGCTTCAGGGGTTTAGGCTGCTTTTTGAAGGCTACTGTGAAACCTGCCTCTTCAATTTGCTGTTTTATTTCTTCTGCTGTGATTAGAGGAGGCTGGTAGACAACAACAGCTTCCTTATTGTCCAGGGACACTGGAAATTAATCAATAAAATAAGTGTGTGTCACTGCCCTAAGCATAATAAGCATATCACAGGATCTTGTCAAAGCTTTCCAGCAACACTTTAAATGGTCAGAAATGTAACTGCAACAGAAAGGAGATCCCATTGGTTTGGTAAAGATCAAACAGCTTCTTCAACCAGTTTTTGTCTAGTACTACAACAATTTTCAACTCCTCCTCAAACTTTTGATCTTTCCCCAGGATTTTCACAAATGACACCACTACCTCTAACTGAATTTATCCTTGTTTTGGGGTCTATGGCAATACACTTATCCCAAAGCTGACTATATCAGTAAGCTGCTCTTGCCTTTTAGACTTTTAATTGGACAGAAAAGATGAACTGTTATTAATTACAATTTAAAAATAGATCTGTTATTAGAGACTTCTATAACTGGTAATAAAATTTTGGAACACAACTACTCCAGACTCCCTACCAAATACAAAACCACCACTGAACACCATCACGCATGTAACAGCCACATCCTTCCCACAGTGTGGGCTCCTTTCTTCATTTCTAGTCCACATTAAAAACATAATTCAATACCCAGTCCCACAAAGAGTCACTATCACACTCAGCTGTGTCCTCTAAAACCTGCAATGCCATCAGAGGATGAACAGCATGGCCAACCTTGATTAAAGTAAGAACTCACTATGGTTGTACCTCTAATCTGTTAAATTCCTTGCAATTTGCCAGCTTCAATTGACATAAAAACCCTGAGGTTTTACCTTTAATCCTCTCCATTCCCTGCAGTTTGCTCAGCTTCCCCTCGATGGTGCTGGCACAGGAGTGACAGGTCATCCCGTCGACTTTGAGGCGCAGCACAGCGCTGCTCACCTGGGACCAGCTGCAGTCTCCCCAAGTCCCAGGTGTTACCTCTGGCACAGAAAGGTTCAAATCTACTCCTGGGACCATCTGGGCAATGAGCTTGCCATTGGTGATGGAAGGGATGAAAGTCACCACTGCAGTTCTTTGATCAGAGGACACTTTGACATCCACAATCCCTTTGATCCTCAGCAGAGCGGCACAAACCTGCCGGGGTGTCAGTGCTGACTGGGCAGGGAGGGTGAGGAAAACTGTGTCAGGTCGAACAGGTTGTGGGCTTGAATCAGCCAGGGTAGCATCAAATCCCATGTCACAGATGGCTTCCTGCAGAGTGGCTGGAGTTTGAAGCTTGGAGTCGTAGATGATGACAGCGTTCTTGTCCTCCAGAGAGACCTCGAGGGGATAAACAAAGCAACTGAGCAAACTGCAACACCAAGAGCTGGGAACTGACACTGCACCAGACCAGAAACTGCTTTTATTATGCTGGGAACTGACACTGCACCAGACCAGAAACTGCAAAGATTAGCAACACTTGTCCAGTGTAACTTTCACTACTCACCTCAAAGAGCAAAGCCACCCCTGAGTAACTCCTGCTCTCCTGTGCAACAACTGAGCCAGAGAGAACAGATCCCAGCCCCCTTCCAGCTCCAGAATCCTTCAGGAGTCTGTCTGGACACTTCTACTTGCAACATCCAGACAGCACCAACGCATTAAATGAAACTTCCAGAGCCAAAGTCATCTAAATTAGGATGACTAACCCAATTCAATCCCTGGAGCAGAACAGCCCACAGAAGAAATTCCAATCAGTTAGCAGTAATTCTAATGCAGTTAGGAGTAACTGCCCTCAGGCTACAAGGATGGAAGAAAAAGACTCTTTGAAAAAACCCACAGCTTTAAGCAGCAGTGAAAGGAGCCCAGCATTTCCAGGCAATGGAGGCACAGGCTGGTAACTTGTTGTGAGAAAAAACCTGCATCAGACTTCACCAAAACTCACTTTAGACACCTGACACGTGACAAACATTAAAGAAGCTGGTTTTCCTCTCTCTGTACATTTGGGTGATCCAGAGACATCCTCATTTGGTAATAACCTTTCCCATCTGATGGTACACACAGCCTCAATTTAATTTGCTCCCAACAGAGGATATATCAAACACAATAACTGCAGTTTCCAAAAGGAAACCAGAGGCCCAACACGTTATCAATTCAATTCTATCTTTCCTCTGGGCAAAGGTACAACCTAAAGACCACAAACATGATTAAATTATATCAGTTAAATCATTTCAAGAACCACCTTTCCTCATTTCTGTCCCAATTATGGGCCTTAGCAGAATTAGCAACATGGACATTTATTGGTTTCGTTGCAGAATAACCTAAAAGCAGCTGTTTGTCTGTATTAGTCATCTAACATTCATGTCCCTTGCTGACCTAATTCACAATCAGGACACAAAACCCTGTTTGACTATTCCCAGAGAATTTTCTGTACCATCTGATCTGCCTGTACCAGACTGAAGCCCTGCTGCTGTAAAAAGGATAATTACTAAATATGACTCCCTAAAGTTTCTTACGAGTCCTGCTCTACTCAGACTAAGGTTTTGCAATGTATCTTCTGAAATAGCACTGGGGTAAGGTATTTACCTGAAAACCTAAATACAAAAGTCTTAATACTGTCCTCTTAAAAACCTACTTCATTCCTTATGTAAAGGACACTGGGGATGCACATTGTAGAAACCTCCCTATCCTATCCAAAGTCACCTGTGTATTCTCAGAAATCCCCTGAGAAAATACAAGGCCAACAAAATGCCATATTTTGTTAGAATGAGGAAAAGGAGAAGATTCTGAAATCAGATTGTTTGGGGATATTATTTTACAGGCTGCTTTTAGCCTTTGCCTGGGTTCATGCTTGCAGACACCCAGGGATTTATCTGGCCATGCACAGGGGGCTGTTCAGAGCTCCAGGCTCTGCTGTCACAGCACAGACACATTAAAGCTCCTTTACAGCTGAAAAAAGATGAAAATTCATCTGTCTTGTAAATTTTGCTGCTTTTCACCAAAATTTCTGTACACAAACACCTATTTCAGGCCACAGGGAACTGCTCTGAGCTGTGCAGCACCTGCTCTGCAGGGGAAGTGCACCACAATGGGTCTTGCAAAACCAGCTCCAGACAATGATCACACACATCCCAAATTAAAATTGTGGCCAGTTCTGGGAAAGGAAGTGTTCACCTAAGATATCCCCATTAAAACAGGAGTTATGTGTTGATAAAAGCAGGAAGAAATTATTTTCTTTGGAGTAAAATCAACAACTACATGTTGTAATTACAGAATCTAACAGGATACTTTCAGGACACAGATACTAAATAAATAAACTTGACAATTTCCTGTTGTTAGAACTGTTGTTTCTACCACAGGCTGGGTCACAAAATTCATAGGAGTCTCCCAGCTTTTAAATTACTCCCATTATTAAAACTACTGTAAAAATATGTATTCTGCAATTATGATCAGCTCACCCTGGAATATTCTACAGTCCAATACTTTGCCCATGACAGAAGACAGACTAACAAAGCTGGTATCTCCTCTGAGTAAAGACAAAAATTTAAAACTAAGTCAGGCAAAGAAAGCCTGAATTAGGACAAACCCTGTTCTTGCCCTTTTTTTTCCCCATTACCTCACAATACTGAACTACTTGTAAAGCAGAAAATTAATTAAGAGCAACAATGACTTAACTCCCACTGCAGTGAAACAAGCACCTGCTTCCTCTTATTTACCAGAAAACCACCAATGGACAGAGAATAAACTCCTCCTACATTATTTTCCTCTCTCAGAGCCCAACTTATCGTGGTTTCTCACCCAAACCTTTGCTAGAAGCAGTGCTAGAGTCCCTTACTTTGATGTTGTGGATCCCATCCATCTTCCCAAGGTGCTGCTCAATGCTCTGGACACAGGAGCTGCAGGTCATCCCCTCCACACTGATGGCCACAGATTTTGCCTCCATCCTGAATTTCTTCTACTCAGGTCTTCTCATTGCTGGTGACTAAAAACAAGGAGATAATTCCTAAAGAATTGCACAGAGATTGACATGAAAACAGGGATGTAGTGGAAGGAGTCCCCGTGGCAGGGGTTGGAATGACAGGAGCTTCCAGGTCCCTTCCAATCCAAACCATTCTGGGATTTCAGGATTTAACAGAGGACCTCCTTCACCACATGTAACTCTGGTAGATGTCAAAATCTGAGCAGATATCAGCAGAATGGAGAACTTCACGTATTTATTCCCATGGATTTTTCAAAAAGGGAAAGTGTTCAGACATCCATTATTCCATTTGGGCTATGCTGGAGATCATTTAATTACATGCAGCAAGCTGTGATTCACTGGTGTGAGATATTAAATTACAGGGAGAAGCAGGAGAGAGAGGGAGAAAGAGATGGCAGCTCTTGGAATGCTGAAACAAGAGGACGGCACAGTGGCACAGCTGATAACTCTGTTATTCCACATTTCTCTCTCATATGCTGCCCTATGTTTGCAAAAAAAAGTGATACTGAAATTAGCCTAGGGAGCAAATCAAGCTTTTTGCCACACCTCATTCAGAAAGGTTTAATTTCTGCTCCTCTGAAGAGCTGAATTACTACTTTTGCTCATAAAAACAAGCCCAGAAAAAAAATAATTTACTGAACGTAAATGAAATTTGTAGAAAGAACAGCTAATGAAAAGGACTTCTTTTGTCCAATGTATAAACTGTTAAGTAACTGAGGGGGGAAAAAGGACAAAAGAAGCAAATCTCCAGATTTTTTGTTAAAATTTTGAAAAAAGTAATGCAAGGTTTCATTGACAGAGAGGTTAGTGACCAGGGAAATGATCACAGTTAATGTCTGGCAGCAATGGAAGCAGCAGTAAAATCTCATGAGCTGAAGTGAAGCACAAGCTGAACTTGTTTTCTTGCCCTGAGGACTTATCTTGGAAAACTCAATTACACTGATGTTTAGTAAAATAAATTTTTCCTGCTCCATGGTGACATTTCCAGACTGTTCCCTGTTACAGAAGGCCTGAGGGTTCTGCTTTCACTTTGAGACGTGCCACAAACCATGTAAGACTACAAGGAAGTTTCATCACAGAAACAGGTTTACCTCCCTGATGCACAAAAACTAAATGTTGAATTTAATTAACAAGCAGTGAAAGAAGTATAAAACTGGGAATATTGACTTTTCCAACAGATGACACACATCTCATCCCTGCTAGGGACAGAAATAAGACAACTTCTGCCTGAGGAGTTATTATAGACCTCACTTCTCCCCTGCCCTTACAAGAGCTGAGTTATTGGAAACACTCAATATTTGTGTGTGAATTACAGAAATGTAGACCTGTCACAAGAATTATCAACCAACAGGAAAGTATATTTCAAGCAAATTTCATACAGCAGCTCCTTTCTCAGGTTGATCTGCACACTCAGAAAATACTACAAAAGCCACTAAACACCTCAGACAACAGTTGTTTTGCTGTCATGGTGTTGAAATGTGATCCTCAGTGCTTCCCCCAGCTCTTCCCTAAGGAGTGCTCAGTCCACACCCAGTAAACAAGGCCAGAATTGTGACTCCACAGTCAGGGACACACCAACATTCCCACAAGCCTGAAACACAAACCAAGCTGCAAAGAGCACCTGACATACAGGGAGCTTTGTGTGAGCACACTGGACTGAAATCAGACATCACAGAATCAATCTGCCCCCTGGTAAGGTTTGGAGAGATGTGAATTTAAAAGCATTGCAGGTACATGACCAACTTGAATTGCCCTGTTACTGTACTTTGAAAACAAAAATAAAGTAAGGGGACACTTTGGCTGTGAGCTGGTGTCTAAAATAGTCAAAGGTTGGCAAGATGCTGCCATGGAGGAGAGCTGGGGTACAGCTGTGAAATCCTGCTGAGCTCCTGGCTGCCTTGCCTGGGCTTTGGTTTAAGAGACTGGAGCAGCAAATACAATAATGTCCATTTTTTACAAAGCCAGGATACAATGTTAAAGGTTCTCAGTCAAACAAACAGCAGCTACACTGGCAGTACACTGAACCAGCACTGATCACAGTAACCAGCTACCAAATGCCCACCAGTGCATTAAAAACCCCACTGTTTAAATATGTAAAAATAACATTAAACTTCTTTTCACAGCTATTATTATTACACTTTGTATGGGCAAAGTGTTTCCTCCATTTTCTCAGTCGATTTCCTTGCCCTTCCTGCTGTTCACTCATAAACACAGCAGAGAAAACCCTTTCCTGGAACAGGCTGCAATTCAAACAAAACCCATAAAGGCATAAGAAAAAAAAAAAAGAAAATTTATTTTTCCTTTTTTACCCCTCAAGGCCCTGAAGTACTAGGATTGAAACCAGAACTTCCATCACTAGAATTTATCTGTTGGACCAAACTGGCTCTTCTTTTTGTCCTCTGACCTTCAGTTAAGGATGACCCAGATCTCTCTGACAAAAGCATCACTCTCAGCTCCCTGTTGGTGGGGAAGACAACCAACATGGATTTTTAGTTGCTTTGCTGCAGGTTGCTAACAATTTTTATACTAATTTCAAAAAACAGGCTGCTCTCTAAAGAATGAGACATGTCCAAATCTAATGAGCAACACAGGTGTCTTCAATCAGTCACATGGCATTATTAGCACTAATTACCCATTGTTAATGAGCTGTTTCTCAATCTCTGTTTTCTGTACAGCCTTGCTGAAATTTCCAAAAGCCAAACTGTCTGGATTTCCAGTGCTCCTGAAGCTTCAAAGAGATCTTGTTCTCAGAAGGAAATATAGGGTTATACACTCTAATGACTCTAAATTGACAAATCCTTTTTTCTTCCCCTTGTAAAATTCCCAGGACAACCAGTTAAATTTAAATTTAATCTGAGGATGCATTCTACCTTGTCATATTCATTTCAATTCGGATGCTCTGCCTCCCTTACAAGTGATAAAAGGTAGAAAGAATTTGGCTGAAACTTGAATGAAATATTTGTTATATTTCCTCCTCCTGACAAGTTTAAATTAAGGAAGTCCATGACTAAGCAGACTGAAAGTACCTGTTACACTAAGTAATTAGGACTAGATGCACACAAAAGATACACAAATATTGACAATTTAATTCTAGTTTTCCTCATTTGAGTTAGCATCTTCCCAAGATTACATGAAAATAGACTTAGAAGTCAAAATATCTGCAGCAATCCATATATTCCACATCAATGGCTTGTTAGCATGGACACATCCTTTTAATTATAGTGCTATTTTCTTATAGAGAAAAGACTTGAAGCTGAGGTCCTGAAAAGACCTGAGATACTAAGTTATGGATTATACATATTTTAGAGAAAAAATAATGCTTTTATTCTTAACCAATGCATTGCTCCATCTATAAAACACCCTTACCATCAGCTAGTAAAGAATTTCAGGATCTGACAGCACAAAGAAATGGCAGTTCTTTTTACAAGTTACCAGCTCTGTTCCATTTTCTTCAAGGAAGTCAGTTAGTGTTTCTATGAAGCAAATGAAGCAATAGACAGAGGTGATTTCTACTTCCAACAGAAATTTCTCCCCATGGAAAGGAAAATTCAAAAGCCATCAAGCACAAGGTGACTGAGACACTCGTTTATCTCTCTAAAGGGTTTTTTGATGTGTTAACACATGTCACTGGAAGTAAAATATCTGAAGAAATAAGGCTCAAAGAGGTCAAAGTTAAGTAATCCATAAACCCACACTATCAAAAAAAGAAAATTAAAAGAAAATGAGCAATGCAAAGAGGAAGTTACAACAGTAAAAACTCAAGAGCCACATTTAACCCTAAAAAAGGCACTTTGGTGCTTCTAATGTCTGAGCACACCCAAGCACCACAGAGCAGCAAAGCCTGTGTCTGTGCCCCACAGACACACTTTGTGCCACTTTTGGGATTAGCAGGGAATACAACTAGGAAAGGCAGGAAAGGCTTCTGGTTACCTGTACAGCTCCAGTTTCCACCAGTTTATAATTACCTTGAATTCATACCTGCTGAAATTAAAAGAGGTCACAGCTTGGCAAATACCACACAAATGCCAGCAGCAGAATCTGGCAGGTTTAATTACAGCTTTTGGATTTTATTAAATTTCTAAATGGCCAAGTGCTACTCAGCTTCCTTTATTTATGGCAGCAGAAAGCTAAATTACTTATTACATTAAATGGAAAAAAAGGTGCCTGTCAGTGTCTGCAGGGACCTATGGAAAAGAGCAAAGGGCAGGAAAGGGAAAAAGCTGCATCATCCCACCCTCAGGCTTGGAAAGTGCTACAGGAGATGGGTCCAACAGGGAAGAAGGAGGTTTTATAGTGTTCATGTGCAAACAGAGCCACTGAAAGTGTGGCTAGATAGGAGATACGTATGACAGGCCCGTGGATAGATGAGGTTTAATCATTGAGAGAGAAACTGTGCATCTGCAATAAATGTCACAGCTACGTGACACTTTAAATAGGTTGTATAATTCATGTTGCTCAACAAGACTTTAACAAGCCTTGCTTGGTCAGCAAGGAAATTTATTTCTATACCAACTGCATGGGAGAAAAAAAAAAAAAGGCGCACATTGAAAACATTCTGCTTCACTTCTAATGAGTTTTACAGTACTTGAGACAAATTCTTAGCAAATCCTTTAACTCGTTCTTGGCTTTCCACAACCTCCTGAAGTCAGAGTTTTGGAGAAAGTGAATGTTTCCTTGGAAGAATCATAGGTAATATTATGAGTAGAATATCATTTATTACCCCTTGTTACGTGAGCATACCAAGGTCAGTGGGGGCTCCTCAGCCTTAAGCTCAGTCTCAAAGTACTCAGCAGAACAACATGGAATACATTACACAGTAAAAATAAGAAGAGTAAGACAGCAAACTACACATAATGTTAGCTTTTGCTTCCCTGCTTTGCCACCTGGGAAGGAAAAAAAGCTTCAGGTCTTTTCTCTACTAAGAAAATACATTATAATTATTAATTTCTAAGCAAACTGTGTTTGTGCTCATACAGGGCATTGTCATACACACAAAGTCCTACACTAGCAAATCTTTGCCTATTTACATCCACACAATTCAACAAGTATTTAAACACAGAAACTCGAGCTTTGCTGACTGCAAGAAAGATTTTAAGATTTAAGATTTTAATTTTACACTACTTACACACAACTTCCAGAACACGAACACAGAGAGGGAACAGTTAAGTTGTGTAGCTCTTGTTCGTTATTGTGAGATTTCACCCCAAAGCATCGTCGACAACTGTTAACCCTTTTCTGGAATATCCACATTATGCTTTTAATTAGAAGAAGGTGCTCGTGCACAGAGTGCTGCCGTCATAAGGTGACATAAGAACAAACACTAAGTAAGGTGTTTCGGAGGGACAAGCTGAGCAGCTCAGATGTGGAACAGGAGCTCAGTGACTCATGCGCTCAGAGACTTTCCCTGGCCACTGACAGGAGCACAGGAGGGACTTTTCCAAGTGAGTGCAGCCTGACTGCGTGCCAGGACCCGAAACGTGGATGCTCCGTGACAAGCAGAGCCGGCCGGAGCCCGCCGGTTCCGCAGCAGCCCCGGGAGCGGAGCCGGGCTCTGAACCCCCGGGGGCTGCGGGGAAGCGGCTGAGCAGGAAACGCCGCTCTGCCTCCGGGGCCGTGCTGGGACACGGAGATACCGCCGAGGCGCTTTGCGGGTGAAGCCGCGGGGCACTCCCGCACCCGCCGGGATGCGGGAACCCTCACACACCGGACAGACGGCGGCCGAGCCGGGCGTGTTTTGGGGCGCGGCAGCGGGTCCTCCCCTCCCGTCCCGTCCCGTCCGGGGCACGCAGCCGCCCGCACACCCCTCCCCGCCGGGAACACGGTGACAGCAGCCCGGGAGCAGCCCCGGAGCACGGGGGGAAAGCGGCAGCCCCCAAGGCGGGTCCGCACGCCCTGAGGCCGCGGGAGCGCCCCCGGTGCGCAGCCATGG
>JANPWX010000544.1:826465-841412 GCA_024734555.1 Trochalopteron elliotii
GCTGGGCGGGATGAGGGTAGGGCCGGCCAGGGCCCGGCGGGGTGGCCTGGCCTCAGCCCGGGTCCCCGCCCTGAGGGGAGCCCGCAGGGAGGGAAGGTCCTTGTTTCCAGGTTCTTCCGTTCTTGTTAGGAGCACTGTACGAGTGTTGTCTTCCTAGTGCGCGGGGTTTGCGGGAGGGAGGATGGCTGGTCTTTGGTTGTAGTCACTAAGGTGCAGCTCCCTTCCACACACTTGACCTGCAGGGGTTGGAAAAATCCTTCTATATTAATATATATGTAGATATATATGCATATATGTAAGTATATACCTTATATATAGTGTAAACTTGTGTCAGTTGTAAGTCAGAGAAGAATAATTCATTATTATTATTATTGTCATGGCGAGATTCTTGGGGCTTCCCTGTGAAGGGTCAGGAGTTGGACTTTGATGCTCCTACTGGCTCCCTTCCAATTCAGGATATATTATGATGATTTCCTCTAACATATTTATCTGAAGAAGGGTGTTAATAAGTAGACAAATGCTTTATAATAAATGTAACATTTGAGTTTGTCAAACTAATGCCTCTTCTTACAATGTTATAGAATTGATTGTCTCCTTTTTAAGAAATATTTTAGTGTTGAGCACTCCTGAGTTTCTCAGATATATTCTGAATTATGCTTCTTTTTTGCCAGCAGTGCTGAAAATGAAATGTTGAGGTTGGTTCCATCTCCGGTGTTGATTCCACTGCCACAATTTTTGAAAGCTGAAACAGTTTGGTGCTTAGTATAGAATAAAGGCTGTGGAGGGGATGTGGAGGTGGTTGGTACGGCTGAAAGAAATCCTGCAGCTGCTGTGAGGAAGGACTGGTGAGCTGAGGGTCTTCACCAGCCTGGTCATGCTGAATGCTTAAAGCTGTGTGTGTTTCTCAGTGGTTGAAGTTAATGAATTATGTTAACATGACTGTCAAAAGCTTTTGTGTGAATGCCTTGCAGAGTCTTACTGAAGTATCACATCACCTGGGTGGCGTTATGAAAAGCAGTGCAGAGATTTGTTGCATCAAATCTAAAAACTTCCAAGACTGTACTGTGAGACTGGGGGAAAAAAAAAAAAAAAAAAAGAAAACCCCAACAACGTTGCTGTGTCTTGTTTTTCAGATGGTGTTGTCAGAGAAAGTGAACCAGCTGATGGAGTGGGCCAGCAAAAGATCCGTGATCCGAATGAACGGAGACAAATTCCGGCGCCTTGTCAAGGCTCCTCCCAGAAACTACTCAGTGATTGTGATGTTCACTGCTCTTCAGCCCCACAGACAGTGTGTTGTGTGCAAGTATGAGCTCCTTTAGTCCTAAATTAGAGCCTGAAAGTCATCTGCTGCTTTGTAGGGAACTAAATTTAAGAGCAGGATTGAACTTTGACACAGGTGGGAGGAATATACATGGGCAAATTACAGCAGGATTGTCTTTGCATTTTAGTGTGTGGGAATATGTGTGTAATGTGTTTGTGAGGAAACAATTCTTAGTTTTATCTCTCTCCTAAAATAATCCCTGCTTTGCAGAAACAGTGTTTACTCTGGAGAAAGACACAGTGAAAGCTCAACTTTCCTGGCATGAGCTGCTGTTTGTAGAAATGTTTGTAGAATTATTGCCAGCCACAGAGCTTAAATGTTGTTCATAATTAGTATGTTGCTTGGCACTTATTTACAGTTCCAATATCCTGGATCCTTAACCATGTTACGGCTTTCCTATGTTAATCTGGAGGTGGCAGAGGTGTGTAAGGGTGATTTTTATACCTAGTCCGTTGAAATTATTGGTTTCCCACCCTCTAACCTGGAAGAAAGGGCACACCTGGCCACATTTTGGTGCTCTGTAGACTGGCAAATCATGAGCAGCTGGGTTCCATTTCACCTTTCAGCTAGAACTTACCTCTGCTTGTGTTCATGGACTCAACAAATCTTGCCCTTCCATTTGAAAAAACAGGTGCCAAGTGCTTCACCTGATGGTAGATGAGTGTCTGTGCTTAAATGATTTCATTAACACCTAAACTTTCTTTTGAACCCTAGAAAATTAATGGGGTGGAGTGTGGGATGCACCCATGGATGGGGTGGGTGGGCACAGCTCCCTCAGCTGCTTTACAACTCGTGCTGTGCACAAACCCATGATGCTGCATCTCTCTTGGTGTGTTTTCCAGGCAAGCTGATGAGGAATACCAGATTCTGGCAAACTCCTGGAGGTATTCCAGTGCATTTACCAACAAGATTTTCTTTGCTATGGTAGATTTTGACGAAGGCTCAGATGTGTTTCAGATGGTAAGGTCGTTTGCTCTTCTAACATTGTTTTTAGTTTGGGTCTTGGGAAAGAGGGTAAAGATGTTGCATAATTTAGTGTTACAGTGAACAAGGGAATGAAAAATTAAAAGCTGTCATTCTTGGAAGAAAGATGGCCTGAGCATGTTGGTAGGAATATTAACAGAACTGACAGATGTGGAATAGGTACAAGGAGAGAATTGGTTTCTTTGACTTTTTTCCCTGAGAGTGTCTCCTCTAATAACTTATTGTGTAATTCTTAATGGAATTCTGTGGTATGTGAAGAGGCAAGACAGAAAGCACTGATGTCATTAAGAGCAGCTATTACAATTTTTAGATTACTAGAGAATGATAGATTAGGCTTTTGGTATGGGTTAACTAA
Source organism: Trochalopteron elliotii (assembly GCA_024734555.1). Classification (NCBI taxonomy): domain Eukaryota; kingdom Metazoa; phylum Chordata; class Aves; order Passeriformes; family Leiothrichidae; genus Trochalopteron; species Trochalopteron elliotii. The sequence continues at coordinate 829,126 of JANPWX010000544.1, forward strand.
TTTCTTTTCAAGTACCCAGCCATTTTTCTCTTCTGTTAACATTGTGTGACCACATTTCTTTTTCTCCAGCTGTGAGAACATTCCATGTACATTTGCAGCTGTAGGTCACATTAATAGTTCATTACAGTTTTGCAGATGTTAATTTTTTTTAAGAGGTACTAATCTCTATTTAACAGCTGGACAGTTTAGGCAGTGATACTTTATTAAATGGAAGCTTTTGAACTGGAGAGTTGAAGAGAGATGTCTTTTTATTACTCATGTTAATTTTTTTCTTAGTGTTACATTAAAAATGCATTCATCAAGCTATGGCCTTCCTAGATTTTAGAATCATATATTGCTATTTTGCAGTTTTGTAGTATTTGGAGAGGAAACAGATTCAAAGAAATGTGCATGAAATACAGAAATGCAAGCTGTGTGCTGCCTGCTGTTTTTTTAAAAAAGTCATGGCCATTAAAGAGCTGACTTTTCTAATTTAGCAACAAGATTGCAAGCCAGAAATGGCCCAGAATTGTGTTACTAAATAGTCCTTTCATAGGCTGTACCCTCTGTGAACTCTCTCCCTGCAGCTGAACATGAATTCTGCCCCCACCTTCATAAACTTCCCAGCCAAGGGGAAGCCCAAGCGGGGGGACACCTACGAGCTGCAGGTGCGCGGCTTCGCGGCGGAGCAGCTGGCGCGATGGGTGGGCGACAGGACGGACGTGCACGTGAGTGCTGGTGGCTTCCCTGGGCATCCNATAGCATTTTTTCTTTCCTTTTCAGTGTTTTGTGTTAGCAATGACATCAGGCCAGATGTGGAACCACATCAGAGGCCCCCCCTATGCTCATAAGAATCCCCATACAGGACAAGTGGTGAGTGTTGCCTTCACTTTCTTTTCTGCATTTCTGTTGTACTTCTGGAGAGTAAGACTGATATTAAGAGACAAATCAGAGTGCAAATTCTGCCTCTGGCTTCTCTCTGTGTGAGTGAGACCAACCTCTCCTGCAGTGAGCAGGGCAAATCAACGTGTCTTGCACATATGTTGTATCTCCAGTGGTGAAGGGATGTGACAGTTGTGAATTGCTTACAGCTCAATAAAGGTATTTATGGCTAGAGTCTGACATGCTAAAATTCCTATTGCTGAGCCTGACAATTATGTTTCAACCTGGTCTTGTTAACTCTTGCACTCATCTAATGACTTCCATATAAAACCATCTTTCCTCAAGATGATAAATTAATATCCAGTGACCTCAGATTTATGAAGTCTCTTTCTTAGGAAAAACTTCTTTAATGTAATCTGAAATATTCTGCTCTGTTCATAACATAGAATGAGGTGTACTGTGGAAGTGGTTACAGTGTTCTGAGATCATTGCATCTGCTCAGGTGCTTACACATCACATACTGCCTTTTCTCATGGTTTTACTGAGGGAATTAATTTGGTGAAATGTCCTTTTGTGCCTGCTTAGATGGGTCAGGGCCTCTGTATTCTTCTGTAGAAAGTGGATAAATTTTTTTCCCCTACTTAGATATGACATCATAACCATTATAGGGCATCCCATAGGGATTAACAAATGGTATTTTTTCACAAATTTCAATTTTTCTGTTAACCCAGGAGTGAAAAAGATTTCAGTGCTTGGTTCTGGAGCCAAGTGAGTCTGGTTCACACACAGATTGAAGGGATTGCCCCTAAGCTAAGCAGCAGTGTACACAACCTAAGAATCTCAGTCAGGGACTGGATCAGATTTGGGTCACATTAGGATGCAGGAGGGCCTAATCTTGTGGTATTTTGCTCAGCTGGACTGAGTATCTGGACCAGAAAGGTTGTAGCTGCACTTGGACTTCCTGTAATCTGAATGAGGCTGATTGTGCATGGGAGTATAAGAAGGATCTTTGTTTCCCAAAAATCAGTGATCAACAGCTGAAATCGTTCATGCTCCAACTTCTGCCCTCTCCTGAAAAAAACAATGCAGACCCCAGTCCCAGGCTCTGTAGCTGTTGTTAATCATGTCAAAGTTGTCTCCAGTCTTTTCTAAATTTAATGACTCTTTGTCTCTTACAGAATTACATCCATGGAAGCAGCCAAGCCCAGTTTGTGGCAGAAACACACATAGTTCTGCTGTTCAGTATCCTTCCTGGGAGAAGCATGTGGTTGGTGACAGTTTTTTGGTCAGCAAATGCTGCTGCCTTTTCTGTGGTGCTTTGTCATGGCTGTAATTGCCACCTAACACTGATGCAGAAGCTTGTAAAACCTTTCTGCACTGACAGCTGTGCTTTTCCTGTGCCTCTGATCTTTAAGTTGAATAGAAAAATATTTATTGCTTTCTCAAAAAATATTTATTGCTTTCTCACTTTCTTGTGTAAGTACCAAGCTGAATACATCACTAAAGTTGTGGAACTTTGTGGAATCAGAAGATTATTCAGGATTCTCCCTGTTCCTCTGTGCATGTCTCTTTTCAATGTCACTTATTTCTTGCTTTGGTGTTGAATTCACTCCTCTATCACTAATCTTTTATTTCTTTGCTTACCTTCTTATAATCTTACCATTTGTATTTACTGATGATGCAGGATTTAGCCATGCTGTCAAGAAAGGCAAGTGGAAACTTTCAGATTGACAGCTTTTACTTTTCTCATCTGTACAAAAAATGTTTCTTTGGGGGTCATAAGAATGCCTTAAAATTCAATGTTCTGTTTTTCTATTCCCACATGTATGTTTTTGATCCATCACTTGTAACTTCAGTCATTTCTGGCTGGAGCTTTGCTTGTGTGTCTTGTCACTGGTATCAGCATTCCTTTATTTTTTATTCAGGACATTTTCTTGTATTTAATTTTTTAAACTTAAAACAGGCACTTGGAGGAGAACTTCTGATCTTTTTCTGTTACTGTACTTTTGATCCACTTGGTCAAATTCAGAGTAGAATTTTTTTGTTGTTTTTTTGTGTTTTTTTGGTTGTTTTTTTTTTTTTTTTCTTGTGTTATTGCTGTCCATCACATTATGGACCCAACCCACCCATTGCTGGAGACATTTCAAATTATTAAATTTGGTGAGGTTTCTGTGGATTCAAGTCACTTTCCTTCTGTGCTGAAATGGAAAGATTCCTGATGGTCCTGATGCAGTCAATGATAAATATTTTTCCTTTCAGGAGGAGACTTGGGACTGGGCATTTGTAGTGAAATGGAATGAAATCTTTGGGAATTCTGTCTTTTGTTTCACTGGATTCACTACTTTGCTTTGCTAGGATTCATTCTTGGCAAACATCAGGCCTTTTGTGTTGTCTGTATCTCTTTAATTTTATGATCTTTTTTTTTCTTTTTAATTTGAAGAATTAGAAAAGAAATATTGCCAGTTGAAAAACAGCCTGTTGGATTAAATACTGCATGTGTTTTATTTGTTCTGTTGGCTGAGTGAATGCAGAAGCTGAATTCCTTTGGGGATTTTCCAGCAGTAGGAGTGGACCAAGCTCTCTGGGAAGGAATGCTGCTACTTCACAAGCTGAGATAATAAATGCATGTTTTTAATTTTGCCTGAAGTCTTTCCAGTTTATATTTTAAGCTTTGCATTTATTTTCTCTTAAAAGCTGACATTATGAAGTCTTTCAGTTGTTCTTTTTTTCCCCCATAGTTGCTGATGTGGCTGGGAAGTCTTTGATTTTTCCAGTGAGTTTTAATGCCCCAGGTATGGTGTGGGAGCTGGATTTAGGGGACTAGGAGTGTTGTTTTGAATTTGTTGTACTTTGTTTAGCCTTAAACAGCATTTGTAGATGGTGGAGTTACTTTAGGAATGGTCCTTCTCCATGAAGCTGCTACTTCTGACATGGATGTGGGGAAAAGAAAAAGTAAGTATTGATAGTCTGCTGTCTGAGCAAAGGCATGTTCAGTGAGTGTGTTTGATGCACCATTTAACAGAAATGCTTTTGCATTGGGGGGTTTTGTTCACTTCCCTCCCACCTCTAAGATGATCATTTGGATTTTTGACAATTTTTGGAGTTGCTTAGCAAACTGCAAGATAAACCCTTTTGGCAGATAAAAGGCTTTGCAGTATTTTGCTGGTAAAGGGGAGAAGAAGGGACTTTTTCTCAGAGCATTTGTATAAAATTGTTGTAAAATTGATGTTAATTTAGTATTTCTCAACAACACAAATAGATCAAATCTGTAGATGTTGCAGAAGGCTTTGAAACCCTGAGTCACTGAGGGATAGGGGCAGCTGTCCCTTCACAACCTGTGGACTCGATATTTTCTGAGCTTGACAAGAGCTAACTCTTCTCAAGGGAAACTTTTGAATAGCTTTTCTTTTTCCTGAAAAACCTTGTGTAAACAATGTTCCTTTCCCATAACACCAGGGGTTGTTTGCTGTTTCTGTTACTTACCCAATGGGAGAGGTGTCAGACCTGTAGACCAGTAATGTCTTTTTAGCATGTTACAAAAGGGCTGAATGAATTGTAAATAAAGGTTTTTGATTTCTACTGCCTCCTGACTGGAGTCGAGCATCTTTATTTCATGTCCCATGGTGACAACAGCCTCTCCCTGTGCTTCTGTTGCAGTTATGTGCATTGCTGGCATTGGCCTGGTGGTGCTGTTCTTCAGCTGGCTGCTGTCTGTCTTCAGATCCAAATACCACGGCTACCCCTACAGGTGGGTCAGGCTGGGGCCCTGCAACCCTGCACCACTGCAGCTCTGCTGGCTCATTTGGGAAATGCTCCTTTAGGAATGCTCCACTGGTTTCTCAGAGTAGCAATATTGGGTGATAAAGTCAGCAGAAATAAGAGTGTTTCATGGGTATTGGGATTTTTCAGTCTAGCCAAAGCAAAGATTGTGGAACTCTCCTTTTCACGCCATTGCATGTTCTAAAATACTTCTATTTTAATACTTCTATCACTTAATATTTAATGTTTAATACTTCTCTCACTTTGGAATGATATCTCAGCCAGTTTATACTGCCAACAAATGTACTTTTCCCCCTATTTTTCTCTCTTCCATATTCGTACATCTTCATTATTAATCTCTATTAAAGCTGCCTACATTTGGGGATTGCTTGTGTAAGGAGTGTAAGGAGTCTAATACTGTTCATTGACCATTTCTATATCTGTCTGACTGATACAGATACCTTTGGTGTGTTTGCTAGCTTTTATGCATTTTGAAGCAATAAGTACATGTTGAAGGACCAGTTTCTAATGATTTCACCATCTGCAATGAGCTGAATTTGTTTATAAAGCTAAACCCATAGACAGATACTCTCTATGAGAAATGTGTTCTTATTTTAAAAGATCTAAGTAACAAAACTTGTTATTTTATGAATACTTTCCTCAAGAACAAAAGACAGCTGAAATATTCCCTTTTTGATAACTGGTCAGCTTCTACTCTGATCTCTGCAATGATCAGATACTTAGATACTCCTGCTGACTTTATTGTAGGGAAGATGTGGTTGTCTTTAGTTTTGAGTTTTCAGAAACTCATTATTAAATTATTTCACAGCTGCTTTTGGTGTAGCAGCATCAGGCCCAGTTTCTCACTGATTTTCTTGGCATTTATAAAAGCTAAGTTGAATGTTGCATACCTTTGCTTCTTATAAAATTAGTAAGAATGTTTGTTATTTTGCTCTTTGCAGTTTCCTAATGAGCTAAAGAATTCCAGGTAACATCAGGAAGGTGGTGCCTCTGAACTTGGATGTGGTGGAATGAGGAGCTCAACGTGTGTGGTTTGTGCTACCTCTGCTTACACTGAGACAGTTAAACACTGAACCAAAGACAATGTAGTGCCTTAAAGACAGCAAGCAATTTGCTCTGAAGGACACAGAGTGTTAAGATGCAATCTCTCTTTCCTAAGCTTTACATCTTCTTAAGCAACTCTCCTGCTAGCAAAATTCAGAATGTAATGCTTAAAACTGCATTTCCATGGACTAACTAGAAACGGTACTTCCTATTCACCTGGATAATCTGTTTACCATGTTCCTTTTCCCCTTGAATTATCACCTCATTTCTTGTTTGTGCATAGCAGCTGACAGCAGCTTCTCTGTCTTGCCTTTTCATGGTTGAGGAGACAGCTCCATGTACCTGGAAATCTTTTCCTTCAGCCTGTGTGCAACCCTTGGAGCATGCTTCAGGTTCCAGTGTGGAATGTGCCTACCCTAGAGCTGGGTCTCATTTTTGAGAAGAGTTCTTAACTGCTGTATGATGCAAGAGGTTGTTTCACAGATGAAGGGGGAGCTTTCAACACGTAGAATGGAGTTATTAATTAATTAAACCTTTCTTTGCCAAATGCTGAAACTGCAATGTTAAAGTTGTAAACTTTGACTCAGAGCTGGAAAAAAAAATTCTTAGACTGTCCAACATTTACACACTCAAAAATATGAACCAAAAGTACAAAGGTAACTATCTATGTGTTGCATGAATTCAAAGTTGCTAATTGGCTTTCAAGTTACTACCTAGAGCCCTGGCAAACCAACAGATACCAGATTTGTGGTCACTATGTAAGTTCTTGCATTCTCCACTTGTTTTCTCCACGTTTTTATCCTTGGGGCAGAGATCCCAAAGAGATAAACGTTGTTACCCCAGGACACATTTGATAGCCTTACAATGGAATGCATGTGCTGCTTGCTCTCTCCTTTTGTTCTCTCACCTCACAAAGATACTTTGCCTTAAAAATTCGTGAGGGGAAGACATTGTGCCTCAGCAAAAACTGTTGTGCAGTTCAGCAGTTGCACTACAGGAAATCTTTGCAGCCTGATCCAGTAACACTTCCTTCCGTGGGCTCTGGTGGCCTTAGAGGTTTGTAGTCAGACTTTTGTCTCCTGCTTCTGCCTCTCCCCTCTCTCAAAGGGTTACAGAATCTGGATATTTGAAACTGAATCTCTGAAAGGATTGTGTCACTCCAAGGAGAATGTTATTCTTATGCAGTTTTGCTAAATTAATACACATCTCAAGTGCCTTAACTTCACTAATTTTGTTGTTTGATGTTTCAACTTGTTGAGATCCATTTTTCTATGCCATATAGAAAGCCTTAGTGGAACAGATAAATTGTGTGCCTGACTGGATTTTGGACAAGTTTCAATAAAACTTTTTAGTCTAATCCATGCTCTTGTGTCTTTTGAAGTTTGACATAAAACAAGCCAACCTGTTGTCTCCCACTATTGTTTCAACACGTTAATCATAGCCTGTCTGTACAGAGTAAGTAACCTGAATATGGGTGAGTAGACTGGATGAGCAGCCTGTATGTGTTTGTGTGGGGAATCACAGCCCAGAATGTCAGCACCAGAGATCTGCTCATGCAGCCAACTGGTAGCATAAAGATTACATGGCTTTGGCTTGTCTTTGACAGCTGTCTGCAGTGAAAATCTTGGATTCCTGGAGTTCTAGACAGATCAACTCCCAGGGTTTCTGGGGGTGGAATCTTGTTAGCACTGTACATGTGCCTGGAACAACTCAGCACTGCTGTACTTGTGGCTTGTTTTCCTGCCCACTTGGTAAAACGCTTCCCATAAACTTTTTCAGTTATAATTTATTCTGTCCTTCTAAAACCATCCAGTTCCATATAGACTGAGTTTAAGCAGTTTCACCTCATGGAGGTGGATGCTGAAATCATGTTTCCCTTCCACTTGAGGTGGCCACAACTTTGAGGGTTTGGGATTTTGCTCTTTTTTTTTTTTCCATGCTGGGATGAAAATAGTGCTCCTTTTTCCCCAACAGTTTTTCTGCTCTCTAGGCTGAAACTGAAGTGCAAGAAGGAGGAGCAGGTGTGGTAGTGGAGCAGAAGATGGGAGTGCTTGCAAGGACCAGTGGCAGGTTTAGAGAGGATGGATTCTGACAAGGTTTGGCTTGTGCAGCAGTTGAGAGGTAATAGCTGGGTCTGATTGGTAGCCAGGGTGATTCTTTGGGCCAGGGGCACTGGCAGCTCCCTGACTGGTTAATGTAGCACAGCTGGGCCAGCAGAACAAAGGTGGACAAAGAAAATCATTCCAGACCTGCTGTGGGGAAACCAGGAATTGCTGAGGACATCTCCTTTAGAAAGTGAATCATTAAATAGCTCAGGAGTGCCCTGAAAGCTCACCTTGAGAGAACTCTTGCCATAAAGGGAGAAAACAGTGTATTCTGCAGCTGAAAATGGACTGGGTGGTTTTGTTAATGTGGCTGGCCTCAGTCAATGCTGCTTTTTGCTGCTCTTGAGGAGGAGCTGTGGTGTATTTAGGAGCTATTTTAGAATAACAGCTAGAAATAATTTAGGGAGCTTTCTGCACTGAGCACAAGGCAAGATAGTAAATTTAAATGGATTAATCTGTGTAGTGGTTTGCATTATGTACAATTTACTGGATGTTCCTGCCTTCAAACCATTCTAATGTTCAGCACAGAATGTGATTTTCATGAGGCCCTGGCACAGGGTGCCCAGAGAAGCTGTGGCTGCCCCTGGATCCCTGGCAGTGCCCCAGGCCAGGTTGGACACTGGGGCTTGGAGCAGCCTGGGACAGTGGAAGGTGTCCCTGCCCATGGCAGGGGTGAGATTTCATGTCCCTTCCAACACAAACCATTCTGGAATTCTGTGCCAGTGGTGCCTAGTGGTCATTCCTGCAGCCAAGGCTTTCCAGCTGCCCCACAAGCACCTGCTCTTCAGGGCCAGAACTGCCCAGTCCTCCAGTGAAGTGGAAGATGTGCTCAGCTCTGCATTTGCTCTGTTCTTGGTGCTCATGCAAATAATTAATTAAACCCCTAGTGGTGATGGCCATGAGGGTAAAATTCAGCCATGAGGGTAAGAACATGTTCAGCTTCTTGGCAGGCAGGGGGAATATGATGAGATGATGGCTGGTTAGGGACTTCATTAAGAAAATGTGGATGCTTTTATGGTCACAACCACTGGAAGTGTAAGCAAATGTACAGCAAGTTTTGTTCTGAGCCCTGTTCAAAATGTGTGAAAGCATAGCAGGGATTTTTTGATTCCCAGCAAATTGAAGTTGGAGTTTTAGAAGTACTGAAGAAAACCAGCTTAACCTTCAAAGCATTTGGAACATCCAAAGAAAATCAGATGTGTGCATGGCTTCTGCTTGTTTGGATATGCTGCCCATGACATCAGATGATGCCAAATCGTGGCATCTTGTAGCCAAACTTGGTTGGGAGAGAAGAACAGTCTGTAGTGTTCCTCCAGGGGCTGTGGGCTGTGGTTTGTGGTAGTTTGTTTTAAAAAATACCCACTCTGTAATAAAAAAAATACTTAAACTGAAATCTGATTATTTAAGAAATCAAAATTTCCAGGTGCTTTCATCTGCTGTGAGAAATAATTGTCCCAAAGGATTTGAGCAAGTACTGGCACATGGTTTCTGTGTTGAACCTTGGTGTTTCCTATTTTCCCATGCTGAAAAAGTTTAATTCTCAACTACAAACCACTGCTCAGGTGACTCCACACCATTCCTTTGGACTTTGCTAAGGGGAATAGAGCAACAGCATCATAAAGAACAAACCCAGGCCTTTGAGTGACCATCATCTATTTTCAGTTTTATCATGCTTTTTGTCTGAGGAATAGAGAGTTTCATTGCACATAACCTGTTCCAATTAACAGCTCAGCTCTTGCTCATTCCTACAAAATTAATTTAAGCATAGGCTTTTGTTGGTCTGGATTAATTGTGCTACTTTTATCACAGATAATAATACAGAAGAGATGTATATGTAGTTTGTATTTCTAGGTCAGGAGCACATCAAGTTATTAAAATATCCTCTTGTCAATTGATAGCTATACATGTCTTTCAGCCATGTTCCTTAAAAGTAGGGTAATATGTACTTAAGAAAACTAATTGCTGTCATTATGAAGAGAAACAACGGGTGTGATGAGACTGCAGTGGTTTGTCCTGCAAGCTGAGCACTGAATCCTGACTGTTGGAGGAGGGGAAAGGGTCCTGTGTGCTGGGAAAACTTAACTGGCTGCAGGTCTGCTGGATGTGAGGTGTCTCTCCCTGCAGATGCACTCAGGATCTGCCTGTACACAGATTTCAGTGTGCAGAAAGGTTCTGTGCTCCTCTAATCTGTTTTTTGACAACCTCATGATAATGTCAGGTTTTGTCTTCTGGAGTAATTGCTGGGAGAGGGAAGGATTTCCAGTTTTACTTTATCTCAACCTTTTCTCACAATAGGTTTCCTTTTTCATGTGTGACTTCAGATAGGAATTATGAACTGGAGGCAATTAAATTCAGGTTTTTAAACTGCTTTCAAATACCTTCCCCAAGGAAATAGTGAAAGAATAAAATATTACAGAGCAATAGCAATAAATCTATGTTATTGTAAATCACTGGGATATTAGTTGGTAATGCTGACTAAATCCCTTGAGGAGGAAAATGAATGTTTTGTGTTCTTATTTTAATCACACAGTTGGGATCCTAATGCAGAGCTAAGACTGGGTAATGCTTCCTGTTTCCTTCATCTCACTGGTGGCAGAACACCTAGAATGGCTTTTTGCAATTTTTAATGGAATCTGTCACACTCAGATTTCTTTTCTCCTAAACTCGAGTGAGAAAGCAGGTGTCTCCAACATGAGACAGAGTTTGTTAAAACTCTAAGAGCTGCTGCTGAATCTGCTCTCTGCTATTACTAAATCACTAAATTCAGCAGATACAGGGTGCTGCTCTTGGGTAAAATGTGACATTGTAAAGCAAATTGTGTTTAGATCTGTTTGGAGAATTTTCCTGGGAGATGTGTAAGTTTGGATGTGCTGAATTGTGAAAGTGCTGTTGATTCTGTTGTCACAGAATGAAATGGGTGTTAGGGGGGATTTCCTTGGGTATTTTCTCATGTTTCATATGTTGTTTTATGAAACCAGGTGAGTCGGTACATTTTATTCTTTCTTTAGTTTCTGCAAAAAAAGATGTTAATTTTCAAAACTAGTTTTCTTTACAGTAAGTGGAAAATACTTGTCATCTGTTTCAGATTTTGTGTGGTACTGGGCTTGGCTTTGGTCTTCTGTTTTGGTTCTGTGTGGTGATGGAAGCTCACACACAGCCCCTACTGAGTTCAGTCATCTCACAAAAGCCTGCAACAACTTTCCCTTGAAGAGGGCTGCCTTCCAATCCTCCTCCTTTCACAACATTCTAACATCTGACAGGAGTGTAGAAGCTGCTAGTACCAGCAGGGAAAATTGTCTTGGCATCCTTAGGTGTAGCTGCCAATGATGGGTTTGCTGATCTAGAGAACTGTCTGATTTAAAAAGGACAAGTTGTAGCCAAACTGGGCTGGAGCTGCCCCAGGCAGGGTTACTTGGGGCTGCTCACCTTCAACCTGTGTGTGGTTTATGTGATCCCTGTCTTGCTGTCTGTGTGCTTGGGAAACTCTGCTCCAAAGCTTGTTTGTGGGCTTGGAGTTCCAGGGCTGCTTCCTGCAGAGGATCAGGGTCCTGCTGGTGACCCCATGGAGGAGGAGGGTGAAGATGGTGATCCCTGGAGAGCCTGAGGGTCATTCTGGTGATGCCCACAAAACAGGAGGATCTCTCTGGTGATCCTCTTGAGGGAGGAGAGTGGTTCTGGTGATTCTTGCAGAGGATGAGGGTTGTTCCAGGGATCCTCATGGAGTAGGAGAGTTGTTCTGCTGATCCCCATGGAGCAGGAGACTCGTTCTGGTGGTCTCTGCAGAGGAAGACAGTTGTTCTGAAGATCCCCGTGGAGAAGGAGAGTTGTTGTGGTGATCCCTGCAGAGGAGGAGAGTTGTTCCAGGGATCTTCATGGATTAGGAGAGTTGTTGTGGTGATCCCTGCAGAGGAGGACAGTTGTTCTGGGGATCCTCATGGAGCAGGAGGGTCATTGTGGTGCTGTTACTAGGAGTTTGGGCACCTGCTCCGTGTTACTCTTCGCAGGGGTGACGTGTCTAAAGGCTGTGATTAACCTCCCGTGGTGGAATGGAGGTTGTGGAGTCCCCCAAGGCTCTCCTGCAGTGAGGTGGCACATGTCCCCGGTGTGACACCAGCTCCTGTCCCCGCTGTCCATCCCGGGATGTGTCACCGCTCGGCCCCCGCCGCCATGGCCGCAGCCGCGCGCTGGGGCCCCCTGCTGGGCACAGGCGTCAGTGCACTTTGTTACGAAATGATGTCACGGGCCTCGGTCCATGACGCCAGCGTGACGTCAGCCCCGCCCCAGCCAATCAGCGCGGGGGATGTTGGGATGGTGACGTAAACTGCCCTAGCAACAGTCGGCGCGGCGCCGCCCAATCAGAAAATAGCTGTGGGCGGCCGCGAGCCAATGGGCGGCGGCGGAGGAGGACGGCGGCAGGAGGCAGGTCCCCTCAGGCTCCCTCCGATAAGATGGCGGCGGCGCTGGCGATGGCGGCGGCCGCGGCTTTGTTGTATGAAG
>JANPWX010000544.1:841795-922230 GCA_024734555.1 Trochalopteron elliotii
CGAGCGCGGCGGGGAAGATCCGCCGAGCCCGCGCCGGGCTGAGGCAGCGGCCACCGCCACCGCCCGGGCCGCTCCGTCCGGCCGTTTGAGCAGAACGGCGGTAACTGACAAACGCCCGGAAAGTCGGGCTGAGAGAGGGGCGCCATGTTAAACTGTTAATAAATAGTTGTCTTTGTGTGCTTTCGGTTTTGTGTGAATCCCCGCGGCGCTGACCCCCGCAGTCCGTCACCCGCAGACACCCCCCGTGCCTGAGGCGCCACACGAACCGTCAGGTGCTGTGGCCTGACCCTCACAAATGCTGCTGCACACATCTTCAGAGCGTGTTAGCGAAGCATCGCTGTGTCTTTAGTACTCATCACTCTGGCTTTAGTGCTGAGCCTCGGGTAAAGTTTTTTCTGCGGTCATATTTGTGTAATCTTCACCTCCCGCCTTGTTTTGAGTAGTTCATAACTACTGTGTCATTTCAGACAGAAGTTACAGTGGTTTTTCTCCTCTTTTATGCTGCTTGGTTTTGAAGTCTTAACGTTTCCAGTTAGGAGTCTAGAAGAAAGAGGTTTTTGATGATTATCATTATTGTTGATGCTGATCACACGCTGATGTAGGTCATGAGCGTTGCTAATACACATTATTTGGTGCATGACTTCCCAGCAGTGAGCAGTTTCCTCTGCCTGTATTTTCTTACTTATTCGGTAAGACAGGGATTGTCCGTCTCTCATCCTTTCTCCCTCTCACTCCCACTTTCTCCCCTCTGTGTTGTTGAAGTACTTTGACAGTTTAAACAACTTCTTTTGTTGGGGTGATTATTTTGCTGTGTAGACTTAAGTGCTAATTAAAGAGTTTTCTCCTTGTTCTTCTCCAGCCCTTGAAAATCAAGTGTAGAATTTGATTTTTGTAGAACAAAAAGATCTGAGTTACTAATATTTATGGTCTGGTTTGATGTTTTCATTAGTATTTTATAGTCTGAAAAATGCTCTTCCATTTGGACCACTCAGCTTTTTGTTTTATTGTGATTGTCATCTTTTGTTCCCTGTAATCTTGTCTTGTTTTGAATCACTTGTTCCTGGTCAGTAATATGCAGGGTTTGTACTTAACCCTTTCCATATTCTTGTGTTGTTATTAGTGCCACAATTAGCATTACTAGCAAGGGGCTGTTTTGGAGGAGGAGGATGCAGAAGCTCATACATTTTCCATGCAATTCCTAGATTACCTGCAGAGAGGATGGGATTATTTCAGACTGCTTGTGATCTCAAAGATCAAAAAGCCTGGCCAGAAGAGATCTGAGATTGTGTGCAGTCTTTGGGTGGGATCTGCCCACAGGGGAAGCAACCCTGTCACAAACTGCTTTTAAGTAGACATAACAATTTTATGATGCTCCAAACTTTCTTTCTGTTCATGAGCTGAGTTCTCACTCAGTTTAAGTGTTTGTTACAGTTCCCATCCTGTGTAGAGCTCCTCCTGAGCAGATCTGTGCAGGAGCTGGGCATGGTACTGCAGTGTCACACACGGCCCTGGACACTGCCTGGGCTTGGCCTTAATTCTGTCCTGGCCACTTCTTCTTAACACTGGAGCTGGGGAGAAGGAAATGAAAGAGAAAAACACACCCTGTCTTCCTCTTGTTTCCACTTCCCACAAGTGCTGTTGGCTGGCAGCTGCCTGAGTTTCTGTCACTTCATCCTCTGCTCTCTGCAGTTTTCTCCATGTCAGAGGTGTGCAGAAATAAAGAACTGGGGGATTGCTGTTAGAATTCTTAGAAAGATGTGGAAAAAACCTGAATTTGGATGGAAAATCTATTCCCAGCACTTCTGGAAGATTGACTTGCAGTGTTTCAGAGGAAAATCATCAATCAATACTAGTCTGCTCCTGGAGAAGTTTTAAACTTCTGTTAAAAGAATAAATAAAAGAATACTTTTATTTAATATTAAGATCCTAGGAGCCTCCCATGTCCCAAATGAGAAATTTAGAATGATAAAAACTGGAGTAATCTCCCAAGAAACATCTAAAAAATGCTGCCTCTATAAATATTTATAAAAATGCCTCAATAATTTTTGCCCCAAAAACTACTCTTTTTTTTTTTCCTTGTCCTTTCCTATTTAAGGGAGGAGTCTTTGTCATAGTGACCTAACCTGTTCCTTACCAGTTTATACATTATACAAAATAAGCACAGCAATAGGAAAAGAAAACAAGTTTTGAATCTTCCTCACTTGAACTATCTGGTATAAATGTAGGTTTTTGGGTTTTTTTTTTTAAGTTGGTGAAACAGGCTTTGTTCTTGGGATGTTTTTTTTATCCAGACTTTTCACCTCACGTTGTAATATTGGCCATTTGGTTTTAAAGTTTTGATGAAATTGTCTGCCTTTTTGAGTCAGATGAATGTCTTTGTGCTGAGTGATATTGCAGGGCTGTTTGAGGTGTGTTACTTGATGCCACAATGATATAATTGGAAGTAAGTCAACACCAATCTTCTGTATTCCCTAAAGGGACAGTGAAAGTTCTCTGTCTTCCACACTGTTCTGGAATGGGCACAGGCAGATTCTTCAATTCTTCCTGAGGAAGAGCAAAACTGTGTCATCTTCAGTGCCAGCTGTGGCCCAGAACCAGCATCTGCAGCACTTAAATGAAATTCTCTTTCAGGAACTTGCTGCAGAGACTTTTTTATTTCTGGTTTTGTACAATACTTTCTCTTAGGGCTTTGCAAACTTTGTGTCAGGGCCTTTATAGGGCTTAACTGAAGGTACCTTTTCTAGGAAGCAATTTGGTGTGTCAGAGGGGTGTTTAATACAAATTCTGCAACAGGGTGACCTTAACATTGTGGGGAATTTGAAATTCTCAGTTGTGTTACAGACTAAACTCCTTGTACCCTCTGCTTGAAGGGTGGAAGAGTGCTTTTTATGTGCCTCTACCTCACCAAAAGAAGATATCCAAATAATGCTAAAATGTGCTGTGTTCAACATAAAAACAAATCTCTGCAGCCTGTGACCAAGTAGATTTTAAATTGGATTACCAGAAGTGTCTTTTATAAAGGGGAGGCCTAAGGATAGTGCTGAACCTCATGAAATCACATTTTGTGTCACTGGAGCTCAGCTCCTGCCTGCAGGTGGTTTGGAAACATGGCTGAGTTCATGGATGGGTCAGTGGCAGCTTGTTCCCTTGGTGTGGCAGCAGGAGAAAGAAGAAATTGTAGAAATTCAGTGGCAAATATAATGGAAGATTTTATGTTGACTTTAAAAGAGGTGAAGTGTTGTGATTTATTTGCTAAAGGAGGAGTATAAAACTTCCATAGTCTGTGATGAAATGGAGTTGGCACTTAGGATGGGCGATGGATTGATTTGTGTTGAGGTGGTTTTGTTTTTGTTTTCTGTTACAAAAGGAGTGAAACCTTGAAAGAAGAGAGAACTTGATGACACAGGTTGCTGACCAATGTCAGCTTTAGTGCCATTGAAGCAGTTCATTTTGCAAGTTCAAAAGCTGCACAGTTGTAGAAATTTCTATCTGAGTGGGTCCAACTGTAGGTTTTAATAGGTTCATCCTAGAAGCTTGCTTGGGTGAATGCCTCTGTCATGTAAAGCAAAACTAAAAAATAGGCAAAAAATTTGAGACTGAGGTGGTTTTTATCTTGTAAAATGAATAACCTGTCCTTGGGATGAGCTACAACCCTCAAAGCTGTGGCAGCTGTGGTTGGGAATATGTGGGAGAGTTGAAGGGCCAGGCTTTGGTTCTCAGCAGAGCTGGTACTGAAGGTGGTTTTGTGGAGAACCTGTGATCAGCTCCAGGGAGCAGAAGGCAAATGAAGCAAAAAGCATTTTTAGAGTTTAGGGGTCCCTGATGCTCTTGCTCGTGGGGCCCTTCCTTCCCTTTTCACAGAGTGTGTTTAAACATCTCAAACACAGCTTGGTTTGTGTGTTATATGTGCTAAACTGAGCTTTCTTTCCTGAATCAACAGGGTGAGGTGTGCATTTTACATGGTTTTTGTCTCATAAAGGTGAAAATGTTTAGATTTTTGGGTGGCAGCTTCAGTCTTTCTCAGCCTGCAGGGTATTTCACCGTTGAAGTTACACTTCAGTGTGACATTGAAACCAGCCTAACAATGAGATTGCTTGTCTTACTTTTGTCTTGTGGGTTTGTGGTGATGTTGCTTGTTTGGGTTTTTTTAAGATCCCATTAAAGAAACAGGTTAAAAACAAAGTTGGGGTTTTTTCACTTTTTTAGTCAATGAAGTGTGATAAGTCACACCATGTCGACAGATAGAAATTGTGTAATCTTCCTTGAACAGGATAAAGGGTCTCTTAGTGACTTTGAACTGTTGCTTTCTCATTCCCCTTGAGTGTCTGGAGGAAGATAATTCTGTTTACTTGTCTGAACCTGTTATGCTTTATTTAAGCTCCAAAATTGCTTCACCCACATCACTGAGTGTCTTCAGCTGCACCAGGTATCACTTGATTAAGCCCCTGTGGATTAAAAGTCTGCTCTAAACAAAGTAAAAAAGTGAGTGTGTGTTAACAAAGTGTTAGGTACAGAACCTCTGATGAAGTGCTGGATGCCTCCATCTCTTTTCAGTCAGAGCTTTAGTGTTCAGGTATTTTCTGATGTATCTGAACCAGTCAGTTCAGCGTGGTACAATTCCTCCTAAACACAGGGGAAGTGTTTTTCTGTGATAATGATCAAACACGAGCAGCTCACCCAGAAGGAGCTGTGGAGTCACTTGGAGCCTTGGCTGGACATGGCCTGGGTGACCTGTGGCTGTCTCTGCTTGTACTGAGGTCAGAAATGCCTGGTGTGGAGGGAGGGGACAGTGTGGATGGCATCAGCTGTGTGCAGGCTCTGAGGGTTGGTGTCCTTGGGCAGTAGAGCTGCTTCATGCCAGCACAAACAGATTGTGAATCCTGAGTGTAAAACCTCACTTGGTTTGGCAGAATTGCTGTTCAGTATAAGTAAAGGTCCAAAATATGAATCTGATCTGGGACTTACAGTGTCATGTTGTTTTTGCCTGCAGAAAACCGTTGTTGAGTTAAAAAACAAACACTGGGATCAAGTGCTCTGTTTCCCCAGCATTGTAAAACCACATTTTACTTGTTCAAGTAACATAATGGTAGGCTGATTCTGTTTTCTGGTTTTGTATTTTTTCTGATAAAAGCAGGTTTCCTAGGACATGGCAGGTGTGGTGTGTTCACTTCATTTTTTTTATTGGGATAAGAAAATAAAACAACTCCTGGAGGTTTTGTCCTTTCTCACTCTTTCCCACAGTTTTAAGCTATTTCATTCATGTGTTGACATATTGACATATTTTATGTGAAATAACAATGTAGGCTCTACCCTTGTAACTGAAATCTTTGAACTGGGCTAATTCTAACCCTTTTCCTTCTCATCAGCAAAAACTTTTCTGGAGATCTGCAGGTGACAGAATATTGGCCTGATTATATCAAGGCTTAGGAATAGTCTCTCTTCCCACCATCCTAAATAAATATTGAGAGTTTTGCTGTGGATTGTTGGATTTCTGCTTTTAACACAGGGATACAGTCTGAAGCAGAGGACAGTTGTCTACAGACCAGCAGTTTAAAACTGCATCTGGTTTTATTTTTCTTTAATTGTTTTCCTTGAGGATTGTTTAATTTTGTCTGCCTAATAGTTGTTCTGCAGTGTTTCAGTTTCAAAAGTGAAAAAAAGACTGAGACTTAATTTGAAGCAACTGTAAACATGAATTTAAAAAACTTGTGCCTTGAACTATTTTAAAAGTTTAAACATAGAAAAATCTTAGACAAGTGTTGAACTTAAGGAAGGCATATGGTTAAAAAAAGCATATTTGTCAACATTGGGATAGATAAAAGCTGGAAAGGACTCCTGTGTCACTTTCAGGAGCCACATGAAATACAGATGAGGGACACTTGTTTAGAGTGATAGTTGGTGGGTGTTTGTTTAAAGAAAATGCAGCTTGCAAATTACTGTTCCAGATGTTGGCAATAACTGGGCTATTCCCCACTTGTCCTTTTAAAGTGTCTGAAGAAAGCAAATAGAAACTGAGTGCAATAACAAGGTTTTCAGAGGACAGTCCAGTGTGTCCTGGGTTTTCTGCTGGAGTGGTCAATGCTGCTCCTTCCACTGCCCTGCTTATGAATTTTCATCACCTCACCTGCCTTCAGAAGAAATATGATCCTGTGAATGTGTGGCAAGTTGGATCCAAATGAAAACTGTTGGTTAAAATTTAATTTGTGCGAGGTGATGTGATTTGCAGCACACACAGTGATCAGGGGGTGAGGTTGTGGTGGGTTCCCACTGTGTCACTGCCCCTCCTCAGCTGGGCAGGGGAGGGACAGGACAGTGAAAAGTTCAGGTTGGGATAAGGACAGGGACATCATCCAGCAATTGCCATCATGGATAAAGCAGACTCTGCTTGGGGAAATCTGCTTAATTTATTGCCAATCAAATCAGGGTAGGGTAACGAGAAATAAATCCCCAGTGCTGAAATACCTTCTCCCCAACCCTTCCTTTCTCCCAGGTTCAACTTTACTTGGTTCTCTGCCTCCTCCTGGTGAGCAGTGCAGGGGGATGGGAATGGGGGCTGTGGTTCAGCTCATCACACTCCTCCTCCCTGCTCCAGTGTGGGCTCCCTCCCATGGGAGTTGTTCTCCATGGACTTCTCCCATGTGGGTCCTTCCCAAGGGCTGCAGCTCTTCCCAGACTGCTCCAGCGAGGTCCTTTCCCATCCCACGGGGTTCAGGAAGGGACTGCTCCAGTGGAGGGCTCCCGTGGGCTCACAGCCTCCTCTGGGCATCACCCTGAGCAGGCGTGGGCTCCTCCTGATGCCTGAGAGCTGACCTGGAACAGAGGCTGGACAGAGTTAAAGGAATAAAGTAGGGATTTATTAAAAAGGCCTTCAAAGGATCCACCTTGGGCAGTCCAAGAGCCTGGCTGAGGCTACGCCCAAAATGGATGATGAGTTTTCACACTTTTATAAGTTTTGGTGCATTTCCATATTGGGGTTAATTGTCCAATTACAGCTTCAGGTAATGAAGTCCCATCCTCCCAGTTTGCTCTCCTCAGTTCCCTGTCTGCACTTTTTGGGCCTGAAGCTGCAGTGGTGTCCTTGGGGCTGGAGAAGGATTGTTTTGTCTGACTGAGCTGTGAGGAGAACTTGCTAACACTTTGTATGAAGTTCAGAGATATGTACTAATGCAGTGCAGAATCTGGAAAATACAAAAGCTAAAACTGAAGGCCTCTTTCCTGTGACCCTGATGTGCCTCCTCCCCTCCTTCCCCCCTGGCCTGGGTGTCTGCAGGGTCCTTGCTGTCACACACTTGCTCCTCTCTCCCAGCTGCTGTTTTGCAGCAGGCTTTTTCCCTTCCCAAATACATAATCCCAGAGGCACTACGGGCATTGCTGAGGGGCTCAGCCTTGGCTCCCTCTTGGAGCAGGCTGGTGTTGGCTCAGCTGGACATGGGGGAAGCTTTTGGCATCTCTGCACAGAAGTTTGTCACCCCACTACCAAAACTTGGTACAGGTGAGAACACCCAGGGAACAGCTCTCAACAGCCAGTTGGATTGAAGTGTGTTATGTCTAGATTAGGACACAACCTGTCTGGCTCTTATTTATTCTAGTTATTAGTGGACTCATTTACAGGTGATTTGCCTACTCTGGATGGTTTGTTATCGTGGTTATTGTTTGTTATCGTGTATATTATGGCGTTTATTGTTTGCTTTACCAGCACTTGCTGTGAATGTAGGTGAGGAATGGTGCGTTCCAAGGTCACAAATCAGGTTCATGGCCAAACCAATAATAGCAGGGCACCTTCCCTTTCAGGCCTGTTTTAATTAGGCTGAACAGTGTTGAAATAGCTCTACAGTGGTGGGGAAGCCATTTGCTCAGAAAACTCAAGTGTGAAAACACTAATAAGTAGCATGGGGACTGTCAGTGTGGAGAAGCCTGTTTGCCTCACCAGTGCTTTAGAGATGATTCTACATTTTTAGGGTCCTGTGTTTATTAAAAACCACACATTTATAGATTGTGATCAATTTAATAGTGACTGGGTCTGTACTGCAAAGAATAAGAATTTTGCAGTAGAAGCTTCAAATAAAAATAATAGATTATTCTCCAGTATAAATGGACAACATAAAATCACTTTTGTATAAAACCAGACAAAGCATTGCCCTAAATTAACATTTCTCTCCAGTGAAGTATACTAAGTGTAACACCTTTACTTAGATTTGACCTGGTATTCCTTAACAAAGGCTTATGGTACAAAATGATGAATAATCAAGAGAAAAAGCAAGTTGAGAAGACTTTTTAGTATTAGTTTGCATATCATCTTTTTTGATTGGTTGTCAGCAAAAACATTTTGCTCTGAAAATGATAATTTTACATTGGTTAGGATAAGAGTTAATGAATGGTAGTAGGTAATGTTCCAAGTATTAGTCACAAAGACACATGCATACTATTCTGAATTCATTCTGTATTGACAACAGTAATACTAAACTCATCTATAGCTCCCATTTTCTTTCTAAAATGCTGTTACCAAAACAAGTTATTTATAAACTAAATGAGCAGAATTCCACATGTGTGGCTTTTTTGTT
Source organism: Trochalopteron elliotii (assembly GCA_024734555.1). Lineage (NCBI taxonomy): Eukaryota > Metazoa > Chordata > Aves > Passeriformes > Leiothrichidae > Trochalopteron > Trochalopteron elliotii. The sequence goes on from JANPWX010000544.1 coordinate 850,357, forward strand.
GTTGTTGTTTTTACTACCAAAAATGTACTTTCTTGTGGCCTTACTAAATGTGCTTTATTTCTTCAGACCATCTGGAATGGATATAAAATCTCTTTATATGCTTTTATTATCAAATAATTCTGAACAACTCTAATTTTTTTTTCACTTAATGCGAGTAAATTGTCATTAAATCTCCTTTCTAAAGGAGAGCATGCAAGCTGTTGAGACTGCAGTGTGCCATTATCATCTTCTGTAATGTTTTCCAAGTATGCCTTCCATCCATGAGCAAAAGGGAAGCCCAAGATTAGGGAACTGGCAGTTGTGGAGCAGCATGAGTCCAGTAATTAGAGGGAAAGACTTTTGGACAGATTGAGAGAAAAATTTTAAGGTACACTTGAGAGTTAAAGAGCTTTGTTCTGCTCTTTCAGACTTGCTCCAGTGATTGATGGTACATATGTAGTCTCAAATGGAAGTGCCCTTCACTTCTGCAGAAAACCTTTTCATTGCAAAGTGCTATTTTGTTTAATTTTGAGTACCTCAGGAGATTTAAAGAAATTACAGGTGATTTTTTTTTTTTAATGGATGGTATATGCTGTTTTATGTGGTTATTTTCACTGGTTGGAATAGTCACTGGCGTTGGTGTGAGGATATTCAGTCACAGCTCAAGAGAGCATTCACCTGCACGTCCTTCTGATAAAATGAGATTTTTTTTTAGCAATAACGAATTGAAAGTCAGAAGTTAATAAATGGATGTGTTCAGAGAAACAGTAGTGATGGTAAAGGTGACTGCTCAGGTTAAATATTCAACAGTTCTTACGACCAATATAACAGGCACAGAAAATGTAATTTCTTCTTGCTATTCGAAGACTATTTTGAAATTAATGGGGAAACAGACAGTGGGGAGGGTGGAAAGCCTTTATCCTTCCTCTGGGCTCACTTCTGCTGGGGATAGGGTAGGTCAGGAGTGGGAAAAGCATCTGCAGCAGCAGATAAGGGGTGATGAGTCAGGACAGATCAGCTGCAGATTCCAGAGGGCTGATAAGGAGGGCAGGGAGCAAACAGAAACAGCTCAGTGGCACTTCTGAACAGGGGCTGAACACTCTTGGCCTGGGTCAGGGCAGCTGGAAAAGCCTTGTCCTGGGAAATTTCGGGAGTTTTGGGAGAAATAAACCATGAGGAATGCTGGGGGGTAACATGGAGGTTGTGAAATGGAACAGCTTGTTAAGGCAAGCCTGGGATGGAGGTGCTGCTTTTTACTGTGATCAGTGAATGTACTCAGGGCTCTCCCTGGGGTCTAAAAGTGTCCAGTGAAAATTGGCAGGGATTATTTTTTATGAATTGATCATCAGCACTCAGATCAAGGAATGATCTGGTCCTGCATGGTTGTTTCTTGACAGAATTACCACCACACAACATGTATGCAGATGGTAGATTTAATAAAGGTCTTGCATCAGCAAACTTTCATATTCAGCAGACCTGTCATTTGCACTGAACTCTTCACTGTCATAGTCAGTGGACCTGCTTGTTTCTAAGTTTGCAGGTGAAACTCTTCTGTTAGTTCTAGTGGTTTCAAAAAGGTGACATTTTTAATAATAAAATAAGATTTTCCCATTCTTACCTATCTGGCTTCTGACAAGTAGATTATTAGTTTTTTGCTGTCTTCACATCAACAGCATCACCACTCTGACTTTCTTGAATGTTGTCAATAATTGTAAACAGTGAAAATTACTTAAAATAGCCTTTTTATGCTTTTTTGTCAATAAGGCTGCACCTACTATTTCACTCAGTATTTAGTAAAAACACATATTTTTTATTTGCTCTGATATACTCACGCAGAAACAAATGTTTAAATCTCTTGTGGATGTGTCTTAATTGAGATTAAACCTAAGCTTTCAAGCTTGATGAATTGGAGTGAGGTGTGTGAGTAACTCTGTGTATTACTTGTATTTTAACAGTGAAAGCAAGTTGAATACATTGGTACAGAAACTCCATGACTTCTTGGCTCACTCATCAGAAGAATCTGAGGACGCAAACTCTCCTCCAGCATTATCTAAAAACAAAAGTATAGGTAAAAAGACATTTTATGTTCATTTTTCAATGGATTTGTGATTCTAAGGTCAAATAACTTGATGGTGTTATTTCATTATATCACACTTCACTGGGGTAATGATGCCAAGTCTTAATGTGATTTGAATGGTGATAGCTTGATAAATACACAATAGGCCTTTGATACAATATTTATTTCAGTTCTGAATCTTTCTAAAGGTGAAAAAATTTAATCTTCTGGTAATTTCCCTTTTCTGAAGCACAAGATATCAAATACACAGGTACTTTCTGTGCTGGGAGTTCCCTGTTCAGTGTTCCTGAATTTATAAATGCAGTGTCTTGGCTTTTCTGCTCTAGTAATGCTTTTGCAGTCCTTGTAGGTGTGGAAGAAGTTCTGAGATTATGCTTTCGTAGCAATTTGAAAAAGATTTCTACATATAATCTGGAAATATTTAAAAAGAAAAGAATACTTTAAAAAAAAACTAGAGTCCTACACTAAGTCAGAATTGATACTGGAAATTTTTACTTTTAAGTTAGAAATAGGTAATGAAGTTTAAACACTTTGATGACAGTGATTAAAAGTGAAGTTATTTCATGTCAGTGCTGAATAAAATCTGTTTCCAAATTTAACTGGTTAAATTTGTTTCTTAGTTTAACTTGGACTGGATGCAGGTGCAAAACCTTTCAATCTTTACTGCTTAATGAGCTAAAAGTTGTGTTGTGGTGGAGTGCAGGAGAGGAGTGTGCTGGTTGTATTACAGAGTTTATTTCCAAACTCCTGTTGTCTTAAGCAGTATCTTCCAGGGTTTTCTGGTGTGTAGTTTTTATCTTTTAATGTTTTGTTTAGAGAGAGAATCTGCTGAGTGTGGCACTCACCTCCTCGTGTCAGCATCAAACTGAACTGTTAGCACAGGAAAAAGAAACTACTCGTGTGGTGCTTCAGCAGAGCAGTAAAATAAACTGTAATGTAGATGCATCTCAAAGTGAAATTTTGCTGAGGAGCACACTGGGAAAAAGAAACCTTCTCCCTTTATTCTCTGTAGTTAAAACTTAGTATTTGGTTCCTTGCCGTGAAACACAGATTGTCTTTGAAATGGATACACTTGGAAATTCATAGCAGACACGTTTTAGTGTTGGTTTTGAGATCTAAAAGAACATATTAAAGTTGAAGAGTCAGGATTAAACTCTTAAATATTAGGAAATGCCAGAATTTACTGTGCAAATTTCCTTCCCTTCCCAATGTTCTGTGCATAACGAAAATGTCTTTAGCAACTGTGTTTGCTTTTTTTTTTTTAATGAGAGAGTGCTCATTATGAGCAGAAGTCATGGATGTGACTGGGGCCAAATCAGATGTATTTAGTAATGGATCTTGTTTTGTTCCAGCATTTGGAGGATGTGTGAACTCTTGGGTAGAGTGTTGTGAGGAGGGAGATGATGATGAAGGTGGTTTTAAGTGTGGTCCAGGAAGGCTGGATGTTAGAAATCAGTTGGGTATTAGCTGATATTACTTCATACCCTAAACTTCTGTCCCTGCCACACACAGAGGTCAGTTAAAACAGGAAGCAACACTTGCTTTATAGCCTTAATAATGTTCTTTATCCCCTCTGCACTGGAACTGGATGTCTCCCTCCTTTCCACTGCATGTCTGCCAGCAGGAGACTCACAGAGAGCTCAGGACAGCCAGCCTGCCTGCTCTTGTTCCAAGAGTGGAGCAGCAATCCCAGGGGAAGCTCTGCTCCCTGATAGCCCTGGAGTGGCTGGGCAGGAGCTGGGAGGGGGTGTCTGCAGCCCCTGGTCCTTTGGTGAGCAGCAGGAGAAACTGGCACTGCAGCACGTTCAGCTGCTTTTGGAACAGCACACGTGCACCAGGCTGCCAGTGTGAGTGCAGAGCCTGCACACACTGGGGCTGCCAGAGCAGGGGAAGCTCTGCCAAGCTCTCCAAGCTGGTATTTTCCATGGCTTTAGCACTTGGGCAGAGTTGGTCAAGAGTAGAAGGTGGGCAGGATCCAAGCTCCAGCAGAAATGTCACCCTCCATGTTCCTCCCTCACAACAGGGAATGCCTGTGATATTCTAGAGAAAAAGTTTCAGTTACTTAAAAAGGCCAGAAATGCTGTCTGCTTCCATTTTGTATTTCTCCCTTCAGATGTGGAAATGGCTGGATGATTTCCCCTGCAGTTTACTCAGTTCTGCAGAGGTCAAACATCCAGCATTGAATTCTCTAAGTGATTCAGTTTTTTCTAAGTATAGAAGTAAATTGTTTGGTTTTTCCCAAAACTGAAGTTTAAGGATAAAGAAGTTGCAGTGCTAGTGGTCTTCTGGTAAAATCACAAATAATCTTCATAAGTATCCTGTAATTATACTTCTACTCATTAGCATCTGTTAAAATCCTGCTGTTCCTAAACTTTTGGAGCAACTTCATACAAGAATCATTCAGTCACTGAACTCCAAACTTTCCCTTCCATTTCCAGGACTGGTGGATTAGAGCAGGTGCCAGTAGGTTGCAGCTCTTTATATTCCACAGTTCCCAAGCTTGAGAAATAGGTATTCTCATTAGAACTTGGATTAAATGGGATTTTTGTCTGTTCCATGATCCCAGATTTAATACTTTGTTTCTTACGTCAACATGTGTGAGAGAAAATACTTTTGGTAAATTCTTAGAGATCAGCAAAAATGCACTGATGGTATTATTTCTGCATGCAGTTGCACTTGCAGTGCTTCAGTATTTCTTCACCCAACAGCAAGGCTCCCAGGGACTGAACTGAAAGGCATTTCTGAATTATTACTGTAAAATTTATGCCATACAGTGGAATGTCTTTTCTGTTGTGCAACAGTTGTCTCTGGAAGTCACATTTCTCTCTATCCAGGCTGGTAAAACACAAATAATGCTGTGATGTGCAGTGTAAAGAACTTCTGATGTTCCTTGCATCTCAATGGACTCCTTTAATTTCTCTCCATAGGTAAAAGTAGAGAACCTAAAGGAAGCCCAGCTTCAATGGAGAACAACAGGGATGAGGTAGGAATAAAAATGTTTTTGAATTCTAGTTTTATGTCTAGTGCACAGTGGCTGAGTTCACTCTGTTGCTTTTACAAGAAATACTTCAATAATACTGTCAGAAGCACCCATTAATGTCATCCCCCTTCACCCTGTTACTCAGATTGCAGCAGGTACTTAGTTGTTCTTGAGGCAAATATGCCTCCTTTTAAAAATAAATAAAAATGGATGTACTGGCTCTATGTTAAACTGAGCAGAATTTTTTTGTGTGGTGTTATTTGCTTCTGTCAGTTCTTCTATTGGAAACATTCTGGTGGACAAGATCATAACACTGTAGAGAAAACACAAGTGCCAGTGCCCTGCCTTAGTTTGCCTTTACTGCTGTAAATTCAGATATTTTCAACTGCCCAGACCTGGCTCTGGTCTGAGTGCAAAAACCATTGAAAAATCAGTTTAGTTCTGAAGGCAGCCAGTGCTTTCTGGCACATTTATCAAGCCATGTACCACGAGTCTGTTGTGCTGCCAGTCTGTGGGTTCAGGCTGCTGCTACCCCTGAGTGCCAGAGCCCTCTGCAGGGGTGTCTTGGAAAAGGGGATGGATTCTTCATGGAGCAAGAAGAGCATTCCCAGCCCTGTGTTCTGCTGACTTCTGACCTGGAACTCCAGAGATTGAATTTAAATGAAGTGTTGAAATTGCCAATTGTAATTACTGCTTTTCCTGCTGTTCCTTTTAAATTATTCTTTTATAAGGGCACTGGTGATTTCTGAGTTGTTTCTAGTTAATACAAGAAACTGGTTTTTGACAGTTCCCTTGGCTATAAATGTGTTGACTTAGACATTTTTTTTTGTTTCTAGGGAAGTAGTTCTTCAGAAAGAAACAAGTCCTTAGGATCATCCCGTTCCAAAAGGTTGGTTTGGAAAATAAAAACAAATAAAATGCTTTTTGGTAATTTGGTGGGAAGCTATAGAAAAGTGGGTGCACTGTGCCACATATTTTTGGTCCACACCAGTATAAATCCATGAAGTTATGAAGTGCTGGGAAAACAAATACCTCATAGTACACTTAAAATTCAAACCATTTCTCAGGAGGAAAGGTTAAGATGCTAAAGCTTGATTATTATTTACAAAGACAAGATTGTCCCATATCTTCAGGACAAAGGAGTTTATACAAGAGTTCCTTCAGTCCTTCTATTTGTACATGTAAGATTCTTCCAAAAGTGTAATTTGGGTCCCACAGAAAAAAAGGTTTTATGTGCTTGACTGTTGGGATCAGCAGCAGTGCAGCATCAGACTGTGCTGTTGAGTTGTCCTGTGCAGAAACTGCCATTTGCTGTATCCCTGCTTAATCCTTTTTCCTTCTTGGATCTAAAAAGTATGGAGTGAATTGTTTGCCAGCTCCTGAACCTACAGGAGACAAATGATTTGTGTCCCAAGTAAGAGCAGAGTGAGTCCAGTCAAACTCCTCCTCATCTGCTCTCAGCTGATGCTCACTCAAATTCTGTCCTGTTGTTTTTATTAAATCCCAGTGGACTGTGCAGGGAGTTGAGCTTTCAGCAGCTGCCTCAGTACTGCTCTTCAGAAGTCTGTACCTCCTTTCCCTTTCCTTTTTATCCAAGTTGCTTTATTTTATCATGCCTGCTGGAATTAATATTCTTCAGTCTCCTTTTTATGTTTGTCTTGATGCCATATTTGCAAGTGTGGTTTTATATTTGGCTTTAGTTTCTCCCTCATCTTTTGGATCCAGTGTCCTGCTGAACTCTTTTCATTTATATACTTTTTTAGTCCTGTTTTTTCTTGCTGTCTTATCACTAAAGGGAATTTCACTCAGCCATTTATCATACTGTACCTTATATTGACAAAATCAGTATCCTGTAGTAGTTCATGCATTGCCTTCAGACTTCTGAAAAATTTGCTCCATGTTTTGTCTTATTTTCTCCCCATCCTGACATAGTAAATTCATTCATTTTCATGGATTCAGTTTTAAATTGTTTGTGTGGAATTCTGTCAGCTGATCCTTTTGTTCAATAGTCAGCTTTTTCGTGTTCTGCATTTCCTTCATTTTCTTGCAAGCATCTCTTCTGCCAAGATGCTTTTTGTAATTTGCTAATATCTGTGTGTTCTCTTTGTGCTGCCTGTTAAACCTGGAATGATGTATAAAATTCCTGAGCAGACATTGACCTGTGTTTCATTGAGACTTCTTCCCGGGAATTGTGACTTTCTTAAAAATACACCAAACCTCCATTTTACAACAAAAAGATTTTATTAGTATATACTTCTATTTCATGTGGGAGGGGAGAAATCCTGTTCCAAACTAGAAAGTTATCCTACAATCTTATAGTAATAACTTGAAGCATCCCAGCTCTTAATGTCTTTAATCAATTTAAAAAGAAAGTAGTTTTTCACAGTTTATATGGTGTTTTGCCTGCAAAGCTTACCTGAATTGCACTTAGTACTGTTTGTCAGAGCATGGTTTTTTTTCTGTCTGTGCAGGAAACCTACAGTTGTAACAAAATATGTTGGGTCAGATGATGAACAAAATGTAGATGAAACTGTAAATGAGGATATTTCAAATGAGAACTCAGAGAATGATGTAGATATGCAAAGCTTGCCTAAAGGTAGGTCGTGTCTTTGTTTGTTTGTTTCTGAATTCAGCAAATTAGCCAAGATTATGATGCAGCATAAATGATTGACTAGAATGCACATGTATCAGTAAAATGCCTCTTGGTCCTGTTGGTTTTCTGTCCACAAAAAAGAGGAACCTGAGCACTTTCCAGTTTGGAACCCAGCAGATTTTAATCTCTGGGTGGACAAGGATGTGCTGGTGGCTTAATTTCAAATGCCTGCTGACATCTGTATAAAAGCATCACAAAGCAGGGGAAATCATTTATTCTGTTGTTTTGCAGGAGTCTCAAGCTCTGTCACTTGAAGGTCTTATTTTACTGTTTACTGTCTTGGAGGTTATTAGAGCAATTAGATCAACAAAAGCAAAACTAACTGGGGGGAAAAAAGCCAATTTTGGATCTATTTTTAAGCACCTTTCAGAAACAGTTCATGCTGTAGGTCTACATCCCTCTGCTCTTAGCTGCAGTGAGTTGGGTTAATCTCCATTTCTTACCTATGAAAGTTACAGGAAAAATTGCTGCTGTTCACTGTGTGAGTAGCAGTATTGAGAGCAGTAACTCTAGAATTGTTTTTTCAGAATATTACATTATTTTCAGTGTCCTCACAACAAAGCTGGGCTCTTAAGGAGGAAAGATGTGTTTTTTCCTTCATGTAATTTTGATTAGTACTTTGTTTAAATGAAAATATCAGATTTTGAATCTTGTCAAAGACAAAGCAGGTTTTATTCTATTGCTTTTTTGTTTATTTCATACTGAAATAAATGAAGATGAGGGAAACTGAATAGAAGGGGGCAAAGAGAGAAAAGCTTAGGGGTTTGAGGGATTTAAGTGATTTAGCAAGTTCCTGTCCTACACCCCCAGCAGTGTGACAGTCCTGTCCTGCCCGTGCCACAGCAGGAAGAGCAGGTTTTGCTCCTCAGCCCATTCAGGCCTTGGCTTCTGTCCTACAGCTGCAACACAGATGTAGTTTGAAATGTGTGGTGTTGGTTTTGGGTTTTTTGGTTTTGTTTTGTTTTTTTTTCTGTGAACATCTGTGCATTCAAAACTTTGTTGAGCTTTAGTCAACAGATTGCACTTTTTTTTTTGTTGTTGTTGTTGGCTTTATTAATCAGAACTTTTGCACTTCACTTGGATGTGTAATGGTTTCCAATTTCTAAATAAAATTATTCTAGGTACAGTGGTTGTACAGCCTGAGCCAGTGCTGAATGAAGACAAAGATGATTTTAAAGGGCCTGAATTTAGAAGCAGAAATACCGTTAAAATGAAACCTGAAGCTCCCAAAAAGCGTGGAGGTAAATACAATTTAAAACATCTATTCAAACGGGTTGAAATTGTTGCTTACAACCACATTTGGTACATCTAAAAATTGTTTATATTTCTGATAAATTATCCTAAAAATACCTCCACTCTTCTGGTTTTTATTCATTAAAGATTTTAGCTGATAGCAATTAGCCTCCATTGCTGCCCCTGCAATGCAGCAGTGAAAGCTAAGATTAGTTCCCATTAAACTCCTTATTTTCAGTAGGTACATGATGCTTCATTAGGTGCAGTTGCTTGGTTGCAATCAGGTGTTACAGGTATTCCTTTTTTAAATGGAACACCATCAGTACAGGAACATTCACTGACTCAGCAGGAAAGCAACCATGTCTGAGCAGGGACATGTATGGACAGATTATCCACCAGTGAGCTAAGAAAAAATCCTAAACCCTCAAACAATATCAAGACTTTTTTGTTTTGCTTTAAAATTGTGGGAAATTCCCTGCCAGTGGGCCCTTGTAAGGATTACCTTTGAAAAGCTATTGTGTCAGCTGCTTTTCCTTAGCTGCTGCTAAAACTGAGAAGTTGGGTAGATTATAATACTAACAGAAATTAATTTCTCTCTTTTTTTTCCCCAAAAGCAAAGGAGAGGAGGGAGGATTATGTATAATGTAGCCAATAAGGAGGTAGATATTTTTGTTAACCCTACTGGCAATATCTCAGCTCACACACCTCCAGCTGTAGCCAGAGTATTCATACAAACAGCTCTTGCACACACTCTTCATCCTTCCCATTGTATCATTTGAGATCCTTGCTCTCTTTTAAAATACTTTATTGAGTGCTGTTTCTGTGGGTGAAGGGGAATGAAATGTGACTGTGTGGAAATAAATGTGCTTGTGCCTAACCTGGGCTCGTGTGGTGTCAGTGACATTTTGGGCATTGATGTTTTCTCTAAATTACGAACTTCAGAAGTTGGTTCTGTTTTATTCATGCAAGATGTCCTGTTCATATAAGAATGCTTTTTCCATTTGTGCTTACAATAATTCTTCGGGGCTACAGTGTCATAAAAATAAGACACTTGTGCTTGAGCTTTGTGGCCTGTGTCTGCATCCCCAGGACAGTTTGTATCACCTGCCCTTCCAGCTTTTTTAATCTCCCACCCTAGGGAATTTGCAGGCCTTCCTTTGTGTATCTGGACTGGTTACTCATGTGCTGTGCCTGACAAATACATATATATGTTAAATATTTGCATTTCTAGTAGGAATTATACATCCTGTGTGTATTAGACATAGTGGTGTAAGCAGAACTCTTGCCTTTCTAGCAACCAAATGCTCTTATCTAAGACTGTAAGAGGCATTGTGTCATTATTCTCAAATTTTGTGTCTGCAGCATGGTTGTGGTTGTATTTTTGCTAGTAAATTCAGTTAGGAATGTTTTCAACCAAGTAGTTTCTCAGTATTAACGAATTAGTAGTGGTTTAATTTCTTTGGATCATCATCATTTATAGTGGTAACATGGTTTACAAAGGTTTGCCTCATAAATTCTCTCTTTTCCTGGTGCCAGTTTGCAGGTTTGAGGAAGAGGCCATAGTGCTTTCCCTTGGTTGTGGAAAAACGGGAAGTGTCTCAGGGCTTGGCAGGGAATCTCATGTTCTCCCTGGGTTGGCTGGGCCCCTCAGGGATTGCTGCAGCAGTTCAGGGACTGTGGTGTGTGCCAGGCTTGGATTGTGTGCTGCAGCATGTGGGATTCTTTCCTGAGGAGAGTGATGGGAATGGGTGTGTTCATCCACACTCACAGCAGCGTTGGAACCTGGGGTTTGAGCTGCTTTGGGGCTCCTGGGAGGGGATGCAGGTCCACAGGCTCTGCAGCATGTGCAGTCAGGAATGGCTGGAGGGTGCAAACACATCTTGTATTCAGAATTTCACTGAATTAGGAGTGTGGATCAGCTGTTTCACTGCCCCCTGAGCCATCTGAGGTTGTGCTCCAGCAGCAGATTGCTGGGAGCTTGTGCTGTGTCTTCAGAATGTTCATTCAGTTCCTTAACATGCTGGTGTTGGAGTTTGGTTCTGATTCTGGGGTAGTGATTATTTAATTAAAAATAGAAAAAATACAGAGCCTGTGCTCAGATTGTAATCATTAAATTCATCTGAGTTAATTTCCTTATTGATCTAATCACTGAGCATGACAGCAAAGAGCAGTTCAGTAATCTCTTATCAAACCTGTGTCTGGTTGATGCCAAATTGGGCTTTTGGAAATGCAGAACTTTCACAAATGATTTTCTTTTTTATGCTGTTGAAAACAAAAAGGTCTCAGAGTATTAATTAAGAGCCTGGCATGGAATGATCCTGCCAGGCCCAACTTCACCCCTTCTGAAGTGAACTGGGGGGTTGGCATAAAAAAAGAAGCTTTTTTGACCAAATGTAGGTGCAGCAGCAGAGTGGTGCACACACCATGGGAGCAATCAGCAACATGGGGAGAACATGTGGATTACAGCAAAGCTGTCGTTTCAGACAAACCCAAAAACCACCATTGAGACAGGAACAAAATGTGAGAAAAGGTTTTTCAGTCACTATTACAAGACTGCTTGCGTTTTCTGTAAGAGTTTTCTGTGTTTTTCTTTGAGAAACTGAAACTGTGTGTCAAAGAAATGCCATAATACAAACATGAATTGCAGTGGTATTTGCTGAACAAAGATTAAATGGGGAACATTGTCCAGAATATCAGAGCTGCTCTGAAAGAATTTCAGTGATGACTCTAATTTAGGTGTGTTCTCATGGGATGACCAATTAACCCAACTTAAACCTCTCAAAGGGAAAGAATTGTATCTTGACCCCAAGTGAAGCAGAGAAATCAGGAGAAAATTCAGTCCTAAAATGGTAAATGGTTACAGAAAGATTGCTCTGGTGCTGGGTGGTGCAGAAACAAAGCCTGTGAAAAACCTGACAGGCCAGAATATTGTAACAAAATGCAATAGTATACACAGATTTCTTAAATAAGGATGAAAGCAATTAATGTGTGGTTTGTAATCCTCTCCATAGAAGAAGGACTCCATGGAATTGTGAGCTGTACAGCTTGTGGGCAGCAGGTGAACCATTTCCAAAAGGATTCAATCTACAGACACCCTACACTGAAAGTGCTCATTTGTAAGGTATGTGGTAAACAGTTCTGTTTGGTTTTGCTTCAGAATGTCATATTAGTTGGTTTGGGTGGGATTTTTGTGGGAGTAATTCTTGTTCATTAGTCAATAAAGTTTTCAGTCATTAGCTGTTACAATTAAGGAAACTAAAAGGAGAAAAAAAAGGCAAAAATATAATTATGAATTGATATTCCTTTTTTTCTTCTATCCCAGTGAAACTGGTGGTGGTTTCTTTGTTATTTACTTCTACAGCTTTAAGGGTATAATCTTAGTGAATTTTAATGTTAAATGATCTGTCTGAAATTTCTGCCTACTCATAATGTATTTTAAGAACAGATTCAAGTCTGCATCTCCTGCTAAAGCATTCCATGTAAAACAGCACTGAAATACGGAGCAGAAAAGCAGCTTCAAAGCCATCTCTGTTTCTGCCAGCTCCTGGACTGTTTTGATTTATGGCAGCTTTGCAATGCTCGTCTAGTCCATAAATCTGAGTTTTCAGCTGTGTGGCTTCCTGGTGCCTCCAACACAGGCCCTGAGTTGGCTGCAGAGGGAAGAGGTGGGACAGGGCAGGAAGGAAATGTCTCTGCTCCTGCTGGGGAGACCTCTGTTAATTTTCAAAGAGCTGCAGAGGTCTCTCTTGAATATTTCTACAGTGATGGAGATTTTGTATTTATAAAGATACTGCTAAAGATAGAGATACAGTTCTGTGTTATCATGTTCATGGAGCATTTCCCTGCTCTTCTTCCTCCTCCTTCCCAGTTCCTCATTATAGTTAGATACTCAGCTGACAGAGTCAGCCATGCACATCTAGGCTGGTGTGCTGGCTCCTCTCTGCATTCTAGCATTCTTGTTTCTTTTACAAAACATGCTTTACAAGAGTCAGTTCACAAGGTGACCTTTTCCCACCTCCATTGGAGCCCCAGCTCTTGTTCCTGTCCTTGCACACCCGTGTTCCTGCAGTGTGACAGTGACCTGGGTCATTTTTGTAACCTGGTCAGGGTGTTGGCCTCAACAGCAGCTCTTGTTTGGGAGCTCTGCTACATGAATTACATCAAGGGTTGTTCCTCTTGATTTTCTCTGGTTTTACTTAATTGAACAGGGCCTTATGTGAATGTGAGAGGGAGGAGTGGAAGCCCCTCATCTCCAGCTCTTCCATTATTTCTGTGCCTAGTTCTGCCCTCATTTTTCTCCTGCTTAGGTAAAAGTCCCAGACCTGGGAAGCTGTTTTCCTTTGTGAATGTTCCATCAAGTGTCTAAACATCAGGTTTTACTGGGGTTTTAGGTTGATTTTGGTTGTTTGGATAGTTTAGTTGAACAGATGTGCAAATCTGTTCCAGATAATGGGGCATCTTCATTGTCAATTCAGGTAATGAAGTCTCTTCTGAATTCTGAATTACATTAATGCCCTGTTCAAAGTAGAGCTGCAAGTGTGGGAGAACATTCTTCAGTAACAGCTGGAAAAAAATGACACCAAACTTACAAAATTTGGTGTCAACAATCCAGCAGCTGAAGCCATCAGTACTCCTGGCTGAGTCATTTGTATTTTTTTCTTACCATTCCCAAATTTTCAAATGAAGATGCTTTGTTTGCACCTGGAAGTGGAATTCTTGGATGTTAACATCATCATAAATGCTGATGATGTTTTATCTAAAGCCTTATGGCATCACATGCTCACATAGGAGCATCCAGCTGAAAATCATAATTTTTGTGTGATTAATTGTGTCAGGGAGGACGTGATGTTGATTTACCTAGGAAATAGATGGAAGAAACATTCAGACTGGAGAGAAATATTCAGCTGATGTCCTAAAATACACAAATATGCAGCCATAAAACAAAAGCCTGTTGAATTTTCAAACAAGCCTTGAGCCATCTAAATAAGTCATGGTTTGGGACCATGGAAGATGTTTTTTTAGATTAAAACAAATGTAAAAGGCTTAGAATGCTGAAGACCTTGCAGCTGCTGCTTTTACTGGCTTGCTTGTAATGCATGCTGAAATCTAATGAATTCCTGAAGCCCAGTTGAGATTTAATAAAGAATTCCTTGTCCTCTCTCTTTCTTTACAGACTTGCTACAAGTATTACATGAGTGATGACATCAGTCGTGATTCAGATGGGATGGATGAACAGTGTAGGTAAGTGTACAAGGACTGCAGTGTGTGCAGAATGGGAGAGTGTACAAGGACTGCAGTGTGTGCAAAATGGGAGAGTGTACAGGGACTGCAGTGTGTGCAAAATGGAAAAGCACAAAGACTGAAGTAACACCCAGAGCTCTACTGGTTTGGGGATCTTGTTCCTTGCAATTGTGACATTACTGACAAATAAAGACAGGTACCTAAGAGATAGCTCAGCAATTATTTGTCACCAAGAAATACTCAAGCCCAGGGTTTTTATAACTGTTTGATTGTTGTTTTAGTATGTGAACAGGAAAAGATTTTATAAAGAAATCTAATAGCAAACACTTGTAAGATACCACATTTTTAACTAAATAATGTGCCACCTTCCTAACTCCTTAAAGATGGGGATTGAATCTGACATTCTAAACTTAATGAGCCAGAGAAGCTCAGTTCTCCAGATGCATCTCTCATTTTTGAAATACCAAAGCATTTCTCTGTCCTTATGTCAAATATCTAAATGTGTAATTCAGTCAAAACTGTTCAGTCTGTGGTTTCTATGAGCTTACTGTGCACCACTTTTCAGTCTTCATCTACTGCAGTAGTAATATATGAGTTAAGGCTAGAAAGACCAAAGTTTATTAATTTTGCTGTAAAATAAATCACAAATTTTCAGAAGAAACAGGGAAAATATGATTTAATTAATTTTTGCTCTTCTTTAAACAAATCAGTGCTGAAAATGTGTCTGAAAATTACTGACCATTTCAGCTTTGTGAGCTGTTAATCTAATACATGAATTTTCTGGCTTTGCAACTCTCCATTGAGCTTTTCAGACACACTTTCAGTAACGGTTTCAAGTAATGGATATCTATTCATCACCTGAATTTTTAAATATGTGAACTTAATAATGTAGCACCTTGTTGACACGGAGACAAAACTTGTACCTTTCTCAATCTCATTGCAGGTGGTGTGCTGAAGGTGGAAATTTGATTTGCTGTGACTTTTGCCATAACGCCTTCTGTAAAAAGTGCATTTTGCGCAACCTGGGCCGAAAGGAGCTCTCGACTATCCTGGATGAAAACACCCAGTGGCACTGTTACATTTGCCATCCAGAGCCTTTGTTGGACTTAGTCACTGCCTGTGACAGTGTCTTTGAAAATTTAGAACAGTTACTTCAACAAAACAAAAAAAAGATGAAAGTTGAAAACGAAAAAAGTAAAATATACGACCACACAGTCAAGTTTTCTCCAAAGAGAAATAATGCAAATTGTAATGGGGAAGAAAAAAAATTAGATAATTCATATTCAGGTTCACTAACGTATTCTTATAAAGCACTAATGGTGCCAAAAGACTTGCTTAAGAAAACAAAAAAACTGATTGAAACTACAACAAATCTGAATTCTAGCTTTGTAAGCTTTTTGAAAAACGCTGCAGAAAATGTAGAAATAAGCCCAACTGTGCAGCTGTGCCAGTTGAAAGCTTTTAAATCTGTGCTGAGTGACATGAAAAAAGCTCATCTGTCACTAGAAGAAGGCCTGAACCTGGAGATTCAAGCATTGAATGTTAAAATCAAAGATAAAAATACCAAAGAGAAAAAAACTGAGGTTAGATCAGAAAAAAATGAGGTGAAAAAAGATGAAGGAAAGGAACATGTGGCATTAAAAGAGGATGACGCCACACAGACACAGAAAAAAGTTGTGTCGGAGCAGCCTGACAATGAGCCCATGGATCAAAGTGTTCCCTCAGTGGAACAGACAGATAACAAGGCAGCTCCTGGGGAAGAGAAAAAGTCTGGCAGAAATGAAGAACCACAGTATGAGCCCAACAGCACAGAGGCGTTAGACATGGATATCGTGTCCATCCCCTCCTCCGTTCCTGAAGATATTTTTGAGACTCTGGAATCTGCTATGGAGATTCAGATGCCATCAGATGAGCAGGACAGTGGAAGCACAGCAGCAGATCATGAGGCTCTAAATTCAAACACAAAAGCCAATGCTCCTGTGAAAGATACCAAAGGTGGTACCAAGTTGAAATCGTCGGCTAAAGGAACAAAAGAACTGATCGTAAAATTGACTCCGGTTTCCCTTTCAGAGTCCACAGTTAGAGCTGAAGATCAAGACAACAGCCTGGAAAAGGATGATAAAGACGTTGATGCATCTAAAGATGTTGATGCATCTAAAGACATTGATGAATCTCAACCTGGGGCAGCCAGCTGTGATTCTGGGAAACAAAACCACAGTGCTGGCAGCGAGCCCTCCGCGGAGAACGACGCTGTGCCCGTGGAGGACCCGGATCTCCGCAGGTCACCACGTGTCAAGACCACCCCACTAAGGCGCCCCACGGACATCAGCCCCCTGACATCCAACTCAGAAGAGGACAGCAATGACACAAGCAATGAAAAACAGAAGAGGAAAGCATCCAAGCAACCCAGGAGAAACGATAAAAGAAATTCTTCTGACAGCGCTGCTGACGGTCCCAGTCCTAACAAACTTTCCAAATCCAAAAAGCCATATGACTTAGATCACAGTTCAGACTCTGATGAGTTGCCAGCTGTCCTTAAAGAAGCAGGGATGATGAGTCGCAGCTCCTCAGACAGCGAGAGCAACAGTGAAACACCAGCAAAGAATTTGGATTTTCCAAAGAGTCAAGCAGTAAAGGATGAAAATGGGAAACGAAAAAGGAAAAGTTCCAGTTCCGGTTCAGATTTAGATGCTAAAAGAGGCAAATCAGGTAAAAATGCTGCTGCTGCCAAAAAGAAACGACAAAACTACTCTGATTCTTCAAACTATGATTCTGAGTTGGAAAAAGAGATAAAAATGTTGAGTAAAATTGAGGCTGCAAAAAAATCAAAGAAGAAATACTCACAAAAAGATGATAGTTATGATTCCTCTGAAGAAGAGCAGAAGAAAAAAGTAAACAGTAAGAGAAAGGTAAATCTCAAGAAGAAGAGGGGTAAATCTTCTGAAGATGATGATGCTGAGAAGTCTTCTCCAGAGAAGGAAATTAATCACTCTTCTAAAGATAAAAAAACGGGTAAGAGGTCAGCTGCTAAGGACAAGACAAGAGACTCAAAAGAAAAATCTGCAAAGGGAAAACGTGATGAGTCTTCTGATACTGAGAAGTCTTCACTGGAGAAAGAGGAGAGTGCTGAAGTTAAGAAAAAGAGGGATTTGAAAAAGAAAAAAGCACAGGATGATTCTTCTTCTGAGAGTACTGAAAAATCAGCAAAGAAGGAGCACAAGTCGGAGTCTTCAAAAGACAGACTCAAGAACAAAAAAGGATCAGAGAGCAAAGCAAAGCAATCTGAAAAATTGAAAAAGAAAGGTTTCAAGAAAGAACAGGACGATTCCTCTTCTGATCTTGATAAGTCATCTGCAGAGAAAGGAAGTAGCAATTCTTCTGAAAACGACAAAGTTAAAAAGGAACCCGTGTTTACTGAGAAGAGGAAATTGAGAGAGAGAGTAGCTAAAAGAGTCCACATTGATTTATCCTCTGATACTGAGAAATCTCCCCAGAAAGAGGAGAGTTCTGATGATGATGCCGTGAGGCGTAAAAAACAAACTGAAACGAAAGAAAAGAAAAAAATCAGCCACAAAAAGAAAATTTCCAAGAAAGAACAGAATGACTCATCCTCTTCTGATGAGGAGTCGTATGAAGACAGTAAGAAAAAGATTAAAAGAGGATCAGTGAAAGAAAATAAAAAGAGCAACTTAAAAAAGAAAGTGGCAAAAAAGAAGGTGGTTGTGACTTCCTCTTCCTCATCTGATAAGGAAGAAAACGAAGAAGACGATCAGAACTCCACGGGCGATGGAAGCAGCGACGAGCAGAAGATCAGGCCGGTGACTGAGAGCTTGATGCTGTCTGCTGATGGAGGGTTTTGTCAGTCATCAGGTGTGCAAAAGATGTTCATGTGCACAAATTAAAATACTAACAGAGGAGTTTTGTAAGATTTGGGTGACATTTAATAATCTAGAAGCAAAAAGTGCTCATCACTTGGTAATTATGCATTTCAGTGTTTGCAGCCTGTTGGGTTTTCTGATATGGGTTTGGAAGCACATTTTGTAAAGTTCCTTTCCAGCCCAACTGTCCTGTGGCTGTAAAATCCTGTGATTTCAGTTTGTGCAGCTTGTGCCTTGAGGAAAAGATGATGTTTGGAAACTCCAGGCAGTATTTACAGCAGGTACTGCCTTGCAGTCCAGCTTTCCAAAGCCTGGCCCTTGCCCCACCTGCCCAGGGACTATTTAGCAGAAGCTGGTTGGAAGGAGTAGATAATGTGGTGAACTCAAGATTTATCACCTCCTGTCTGTGCCCTGGAGGTGACTCTGGAGACCTGTGGCTCTGTAATACACATTTAAAAATCAAGTAAATGATTTTTATGCCTCACAAGAGCCATGTAGGCTTAGAAGAGCTACTTAGAAATCTGCCATTGCTTATTGTTTTCATATGTTGTGTGTCTGTGCAGATAATACTGGGACTTGTAGGGCTTTTCCTTATCAATCCATCCTTATCATCCCAGTGATGTCACTGCTGGGGGAGATTGCACATAATTCATGGTTTGCATAAGAATGAACTGGTTTTTTGCATGTGGTTGCTGCCAAAGCCATTAAAACTCTGCTGCAGACAGACAATTGATGGCACTCAGTGACAGTTCTCAGCACCACTGGACCATCAGTGAAAAAATGCCTTAAAAATGGAATTGCTCATATACAGTTCATGGACTTGGTATTGAAATGGCCCAAGAGAAGAAAGTTGGTTTTAATATATCAGAAGGTTTCTGGGGCACTGGGAGCTGTTGTTTCATTGGCAGGTCACAATGGAAAGATGGATAGCAGGGTACAAACTGAACAAGACTCCTGTGGGATGGTTGACAGGAGAGTTAGACTGAGAGAGAAGTGGTTTAGGCTGGAGGCAGAATGCTAAAAGTGGGGTGTCTGAATTTCTGTCTGCACATCACCCCACGGGCAGTGCTGGGGGGGCTGAGCTGGATGTGTGCCCAAAGGGTGAGAGGCAGTGGATAGAGCATTTGTCAAGGAAAACTGAGAGATACTAGGAGTATTCTTACACTGAGCATGGTCAAAGCTTGGAACTGGTTGCCCTCTTGAACTTCAGAATGTTTGTCCTTGGAAATGCTCCAAACTTGACTGGACAAGGCCCTGAAGTAACTGAGCTGACTTTGGAGGTAGCTTTGCTTTGAGGATGGAGTTGGAGTAGAGCATGTCCAGATGTCTCTTTCAGCTTTAGTTATTGTTTGATTCTGTGAAATTCTGCCTATGTTAGAGTATTTTCAGAGGAGAAGAATGTGACCTTTGTCTGCAGTTTGCTTTTGGGTTAACAGGTGAATTAATAAAATAAAGGAGTCTGTTCTATGTCTGAATAAGGTTTGTAGATTGATCATTGAATGAGACTTAGGATCTGGTTTAACCAACAGGATACTTCTATTTGTCTACATGAGGGGCTTTCTGTGATCACCTCAGAGTGTGCCACTTTCAGCCTAATTTTATTCCAGTCCTCCAGTCCCCACAGATAGAAAATAAACAGAAATTATGAATGAGCAATCTCAGCTCATTAGGATTGTGAGGTTTCTTTCCCTTAATTTCACTGCCTAGCAGATTTGTCTGACTTGCATGCAAGACAAAAAAGAGAGAAGAGCAAGGGGAGAGGCCTGGGAATGTGCTAGAAAGAATCCAAATTCCTCAGTCCAGCCAGGAGAGTGCAGAGGAGCTCAAGGGCAGGATTCATACTGTGCTGTTCCTTGTCAGTCATGTGTCCCATGCTGTTGGTTTTGATGCCATTGGTACATGTGACAGTGCCATTAGTGCAGCTGAGTTTGGATATTTGCAGTAAGGATAGCATGTAGAATTCTCAAAATACAACTCTTTACACACACTCCTGGTGTGAAAGGAAAAATAGGAAGGATTGGTGTTCTCAAGTACTTCCCTTCTGGCAGCAGGGCAGCCCATGGGCTTGGGAAGCAGTTCTGTCCTGTGTTTGTGCCTTCTTTTCAGTTTGCACAAACTCGCTAGTGGAGCTTCTGACAGGACAAATAACTTCTTAGGAAACTTACTTCTGATTAGTCTCTTACGTTTTGGTGTGAAATCCCAAATTCACAGCACGTAATTGGGAATGAGTTGCAAGTTGTGTGTAGTAGCGAGCAAAACTGAAAAAACTGCATGTATTTTTATTTGTCAAGACAGGTAACTGGTAGAAAAGTGGTATCTTTTCTAAAAGAACCAAGCTGTTTTTAAATGGGCATTGCTGATGGAGATGCAGTTCACGTGTTGTGTTGTTTATTGTGCTGTCATTTATTGTTGGATTTACACGCATTAAGCGTTTTCTCTTGGGCTTTTTTTTACAGGAGATGAGGGAGAGGCTCTATCAAGGACTATCCCAATGGAGGAGGAGGAAGATGATGATGATGACGACCCTGAGAATAGGTATGATACCCTCCATAAGGACTTAAAAACGATTATAACACACCCTAGGCGTGGGCGCAAAGCGGCGCAACGGAGGAGCAAGCAGGTGGTAAAAAGCACGGCTGCCTGCCCGGTAAAGACTCGCTCACGGGCCTCCCGCAAGTGTGAACTCGGGGCCAGAAAACAGAGGCCCCCCAGAGCCAGGAATGCAAAGCAAATGTTTAAAAGTGCTAGCTGACACACTTGGCTAGGGGGGTGTTCTAACAGCACTGCAGCGCTGTCCCGCTGGCGCTCCCGGTGCTCGGGGGAGGTTGGTGACAAGGATCTTGTTAGGCAGGTCAAAAAGCTGCTGCTGCTGCTGCTAAATGTGAATTTCAGTGAGTTGTGGGGAATGGAAGGTGACAGTTTGCATCTGTGCAATGTGCAGTGCTGCAATATTTTCAGAATTAATATGGTTATTACTGTTACTTAATATGCTTTTTTTTTAATTGAAACGCCTTTTCTCAATAAAGAGAAAGCACAAATGTGGGGAAAACCGTATTAGGTATTTTCAGCTGTTAATTCAACTGACTTTTAATCCACTAAAAAGTATCTGAAGTGACTAATGTGAGTTAAGGCCATGATTCTACAAGCACTGTGCATAGGCTCAACTGGTATCAAAGAGACTAATTATATATTTTAAGTCTTTGCATAGATATTTTCAGAATTGTGGCTTATATGTATTGCTTCAGTTTGGAATTCAATAAAAAAAAATCTCTGTAAGATACAGTTAGCTAAGACATGTCATATTTTACCAGTACCATTGTAGCTATCAAAAATTAGCCTGGCTAGAAATGTAAAAGCTTCATTTCCTAAATGCACAACATGAAGTATGGAGCCACAGGTTCTTTTTGGAAGTTAGACTGAAGAGCTGCTCAACAAATTTTGATACAGTGTTTCAGAAACTGATTTTTTTTGTTGTTGTTTTGGCCATATAGCATGTGTGGGACCAGTTGCTGGTGGAGTCTTTTTCTGCTTCTGAGCCTTACTAGTTTAGAATATGGAATCCTTGTTTCACAGAGTTGTATGTTTTGATATGTGGCTGAAGTAAATTTTAAAAACATTGTTCTATATCCTTTACGGACCTCAGTTTGGCATCAAAATGCTGCTGCTGAATTAGTTCTTGTGTGTTTTCAGTCATCAGATTTAACGCAGTAATTAGCTCTTTAAAGATTCATGTTTTAGGGACTTGACAGCACAGGGTCATAAGCAGAACATGGCAAATTTTGGTATATCAAGATTTTTTTAAATTCTGCTTTAATTTCAGTCCTGTTTTAATTAATTTTTTCCCTTTTTTTTTTCCTTTGTTGTTGTTGTTGTGAGTTTCTGGGTGATAACTAAACCAGTACACTTTTGTCAGAAGTTCAGTATTTACCACACAAACGTTTCTGACAGAACTCAGTCATGATTTAGTTTAAGAATTATATTGGGAAATGAATCAAGATAATTGATAACAAACAGTGATATGAATTCGGGCTTTAAAAATCAGTTTCTGTACTTTGTTTTGAAGCTGCCTCTTTGTTAAGTTTTTATTTAGGGGATCTTTTGAACATCTATTTATGAGATGGGGAGGTATTTTGTCAATAAACAGTGTTGTCAACCTTCAGACATGTTAACTGGTAATGCAGTCTGACTTTACCTTCATCACTTGTTTGTACTTGGCACCAAAATCAGAGCTATAAACTGTAAAAAAGATGGAACAAATTTTGAGAAGTTAAAAACCTGTTCTTCTGTTTCCTCAACACAAAGTGTTTAAGTAGTTTTACCTACTGATTCAGAGAAGTTGCCTCTTTTCTTCCAGGCCAAAGAGGGTACCTAGTACCTGCTGGGTGTTTGTAGTGTGGGAACTCCTGTTTGCAAGTCTCTAGTTTAGATGTTCTGTTATTTGCATACCTGGGGATGTGCATGATATGAATATTAATAGCCTTGAAATCATCTTTTTGCCAGAATGAAATATCCAAGTGGGTCATACTATGCCATACAGTGCTGTATGCTTTCATCTTCTGTTGTGTAACTATTATTGGTCCTTCTGATCTTTTAAATGGTACTGTTTGATATGTTTGCAGTAGTTCTGTTTATTAAGAAGTCAATAGTGTATTTAATGCAGAATGCCTTTAAGTATTTGATGGTTACAATAAATTTTTGTAAAACGTTTTTCTTGTCCAAGCATTTAATTTAACCCAACTCTGACAGCTTGAAAATCAGCCTCTTCCACCAAATACAGCACAGTATTTAGAACAAGGTGTTTGGCAGTTTTTACCCTTTTTTTTGGACATGTATGACATTTCATCCAAATATTAATTTCTTAAAATATATTTTAAAGGGTTCTGAATTTTCTGGTAGTACCCTGAAGGCCCATTTAAGCCAGTAGTGCTCTAGCTGGAATTCTGGTGGCTTTTATTAGCCACACTCCAACACCCTCCCCCACCCAAGGGCTTTGTTCAGGCAACCTTATTTCTACATATAATTAGTAGGTATTTATGAACACTGAGTGTGAGTTGATGTAATGTAATTGGTAATAAAACATCACAATCATGAACTAAAATATAAAATCATGGCTTTTGAAGAAAAATGATTTTTACGGTGGTAGCGTTGTCTCGCCAAGATTTTGAACAATCTCATTGTATTGGCACTGTAAAATTCTTGAACAAGAATAGTGCAAATTACCATGGGGGCTTAACTGCACATCATGAGAGGCTGCACCTGCTCTTCCAGCTCTGCTGCAAAGTCTGGAGGAGCTTTTAAAGTAGTCCTGCAGTGTAACCAAGCAACCCCTGGGTAATTTCCAGTCTGTCTCTTGTGAAAACTCTCTTCTTTTAGCACGACTTAAAAATCCATAGTGATCAGTTCATTGTTTAGAAATGTATTCTGCTGGTGGTGTTCTTACAAAGGGGAAATATCTTTAAATCCCAGTTGATACTAAACTGTGCATATGTGCTGTTACTTTATTCTGGAGTTGGTTTTGTGTGTCCTGGTTGAGGTTGCAGCCCCATTCTGTGAGGCACTGGATAAATGTGTGTGGGAAAGTGCCCTTCATATAAATGTCACCATCAATTTAGATGAGATGGAGTGGGGCAACATGACATGCTCAAGGTCACAGCAGATCAGTGCAGGAATGAGTAAAATGCAGAGATTTAAAATATTATTTTATTTTTTACTTTATTTTTTACTGCCTGAAACCCTGTGCTGGAGGTCATATGGCTCTCTCTCTGTGCCACTTAATTAAATCCATTGTTGGTGTTCAACTGTTACATCTGAATGGCCAAGAATCTTTTATGTCCTTGACCTGATAAATATTACAGTCCCTTTTGATTTCCATGGTTTTCTCTGGAAGAATATGAGTGAGAGAATTTTCACACTATCATAACTTGTTTTTCTTGCTGGTATTAATGCAAATACTGAAATGTTAAAGCTACCATGGGAAGTTTCTTAGCTTAGAAACCTGGTGACTTTAAATGGGTTTTATCATAAAATAGAAATATGATGTGTTATCCTGGTCAACATCTGTTGTGGTTTAATTTAAACCCAGCTTCCAGACTCCAGTACTCAATTTATAATAATTCATGTAAGCCATTTGTTACATCAGTCATTTGTCACATGCATTTACAAGGTCTAATCTCTTTGGGTCTAATCTACACTTATCATTCCTATCAGATATGTAGTTAATTAAAAATGGGCATCTTTTAAATCTTGAACATCTTAATAATGTCTCACTTTTTTTGCCTAAATTCATACCAGTAAATCATTGAAGAAAATGCAGCTTTTCTCACTAAAAAATAGTCCCATCTCAGTTTGTTTGCAAGTGGCTAAGTCTTTATCCTAGATAAAAAACAGGACTAATTTTCTATCATAGCATTAACTTCTTAATCAATATTATTGTAAATAATTAGAAACTAATCAGTTTACCCAGTCTGGGTATCAGTATACCCAGTTGTTGGTTATGCAGGTGATTAATAGGAAAATGAGAGCATCTTCTCTTTATGGATGGTAGATTTTGTGCATGGTTGTTGTAGGTGTTAGACACATTTGCTGTTTCCTATTCCTCGTAAAAAAAATATTTCATTAAAGAACAAATTAAAATGAAGGTCTTGTTTTGCTAAGAACCAAAGTCAGCCTTTTAAAGGTGACTTGTGTAGAGGTAAGTATTGCCATCCACAAACTGTGTTGACTTTGCTAATGCACTTGCCTAAATAAGTCAAAGGCAGAACTTTCAGGATTCAATTTCAATTTTTTTTCCAGGTTGTTTAGGTTTTTTTCTCTTCCAAAACTTTGAGTTTCTGTTAAGAAAAGTAGCCAGACCACTGCTCTCTGCATTTTCTGGAGTAGGAATCAAGATAAATAATTTATGTTAAAAGCTGTTAAAGGGAAGCCAACCTGTGACATTCCAAGCAGTTTCGTTTTGAAGAAAAAGTTCTGACCATTAAGAGATGGAAGAAATATAGTCTGAATTTCCTATATGAGGAGCTGGTTATTTCTGTTGCTGTTACACATGATATGATGGGTTTTAAAAAAAAATCAACAACCAACCAAACCCTAAATCCCTTTTCCAAATATCCTCTGGGAGGACCTAATGCAAAAAGAATTTGGAAGAGGATATTACTTATCTGTGGACTTTAGTAAGTTTTCTTTGGGTTCATGCTGTGATTTCTTGATAGATGTGGAACTGAAGTTCTCCAAGAGTGCTGCTTGGTAAAGTTTTAATCAGCTTTTTCTTCTCAAGAGAGAGGGGGAGGGTGTGTTTTGGATGCTGATGGATAGTCTGACTCTCTGAACAATCTGAAATGTAAATTAAACTATTTTGCTTCCATCTTTTAATAATAACCAAATATAAATTAGTGTGAGAGTGTTTTTAAAAACGACACTATTGCTCAAAAATTAGAAAATACTGTGCGGAGTGTCAGGAAAGATACTTGGGAAGATTCCTTTTGAAAAATGATTTTGTTTTAGGGACACATTGCGGGCTGGAAAATGAAATATTGATTGTTAATAGCCTATTTCATGGTGCTCCATAGAACAACAACTCAGTTTTTTGTTGTATAGGAAGCTTTGCTTGAGAGATCCCTTTTCCTTTGCCATTCCCAGCTGAAGCCTGGGTTGTGGTTCAGTTCCATGGCTTTTGAGCTGCTGTTTTGATTGCTGTGAGAGCTTTCCCATCCTGAACTATGTACACACAGCATGCATTAATCCTCCCAAAAGGCAAGACAGATGAGTTTTCACCTGGAAAACACATATTTCATTTAAAATGGATGACCTCAGAATGAAAACTGTACTATTCCTGATATTTACATGAGAAAGACCTGGTTTATTTTTTTTCCCCTGGAAGTACAAGTACTTTAAGTCCACTATTCTCCTGTTCTTTTGACATACCTGCCTTAGACAAGATTTTTATGTTGCAAGTGCATGTGAAGAAATATTTTTTCCATAGTCAGTTGTACATTAGCTGGAAACTTGTTCTGCAGTGAGACCATGGGAAGCTGAGTGGACAGTCTGTAGAGCAGGAAGTAAGATGAAGATTTTTATCTGAAATTCAGGTTCTGTAGTGTTGGTCAGACTTTTTTGGGGTATAAACACATAAAGGTTTTTTTAAGGCAAGTGCTTGTGGTTGGTTACCCAGATAGACCATGGATAAAATAAAATCTTTTAATCTGTACATTTTATAACCATTCCAAGTTTGCTGAAAAGCAGGAAACTTCTCTTTTAAAGAAGCTTTACACAAACCTGCTTTCTAAAAGCAAGTCAACACATTACATTTGATGTGAGATTTTTGCTGATAGATCCTGTCTTGCCACAATGACTTTTCATCACGTGTCTTTTTTTTTGTTCAGCTTTCAGCCCTTTTTTTGAAGTTCTGAATGGTGTAGGATTACACTTGTCGTTCATAGATTTGCTTGAACAATGGAATAAATAGTGTTTTCTGTTTTACTTCAAAGAATTGCCAAGAAAATGCTTTTAGAAGAAATCAAAGCCAATCTTTCCTCTGATGAGGATACGTCTTCAGACGAGCAGCCGGAGGAAGGGAAAAAGAAACCTGCAAAGCAAACTGAAAACACAGCAGATAATGGTAAGCACCAGAAAGCATCTGGGAAAAAAGTGGTGCTGTGGCACCTGTCATGATTTCAAGGGTCACTTGGGAAAAAGATGATTGTTAAAGCTTTCAGGAAAAATATTACTGATTTTGATATGTGGTTGCCACACAGAGAACAATGTATGTGGTCATGAGGATTGTCATCTCTTTTGGTCTTTGGTATGTTTACTTGGTTGTTATGGTCTGGTTTTTGTAAGCAATTAAGAGGCTGTAGGTGTTTATGAGGGTTACTCTCTACAGAACAGTAAGTTTTGCAAGTGCTGAGGAGAGATTTAGCTTAAACACTCCCAGCAACAGGCATTCCAAGCATTCAGGCAGTGGGAAATACTAAACATTGGAGGAAACTGGTATGTCGTTGCTTGTAATTCCCTGGAAAAGCACAGGATTTAGCCTAAATTAGTTCAGATTTCAATTCTTGCCCAATTTGTATAAGATAAAAAAGTGACTAGTACACATGTGGTACTGACTCTTCTGTGTGACAGGAGAGAAGGAAAAGGAAGACAAGAAGTCTGAAAAGGAAGAAGGTAATTCTGAGTCAGATTCAGAGGAAGAGGAAACATCCAAGAAGCCCAGATACAGACACAGACTGCTGAGGCAGAAGCTCACCGTGAGTGATGATGGCGAGTCTGGAGAAGAGAAAAAGGTGGTGAAACCAAAAGACAAAAAAGAAGGGGGGAAGCGCAGAAATAGAAGGAAAGGTACATAATCCACATCTCTTTTTTTGGTCATAAAAAGTGCTTGCTTCTGTAAAATAAATCCAAAGTTTGTCAGAATGGACATCTCAACCTTTGTGATTTTAAAATCCCTGTATAAACTTCCTTGTGTATGAAATCTAGCATTCCCTTATCTTTGTTTGATAAATGGTTTTAGTTGAAATGTCAAATACAAGTGCAGCTCTCTCCACTCTCTTTATCCTCTGAATTGGATTAATCCTGTGGAGTCTTAGAATATCCATCCTAAACAGCAGAGGCAGGGCCAGGATGTCTAAATGTGGGGAAATCAGTCTTGTCCTTTCTGTAATTCCTCTCTTGGCCTGGCAGTCGTGCCTGAGGAGTGTGTCCATGCTGGAATTGCAGAATGGACAGAATGCAGAATGGAGCAGGCTGGAGCTGAGCACCAGATGGCACTGTGAAACGAGCCTGGGCTGGGCCTTCATTGTTGCAGGCAGGAACAAAGAACCTCAGGGTGTTTCCTGGCCAGGAAAGGTGCACTGGGCTTCCCTGATCCTTGTGTTGCACTGATGCCAGCCAGCTTTTGTGGTCTTCCACAGAATAAAAGATGCAGTGTGACTTTTGTAGCATTTTCCTCCGTGAAAACTCTCATTCTTATCTGTTTGCATATTCATATTTTTCCTCCCTTATAGGATTAAAACTCTACCTACAGCATTTCATGCAGGAGGAATAACTGTAAATCAACTTTGAATTAATGTGCAAATAAGAGGCAGCTCAGGGTTCTTCAGTGCAAAGCCTTTCAAGTTGACTGCCCTCAAATAAAACAGTATATTTGATTTCAGTTTGCCCTTTTTAGCCCTGTGTTATTAATGTTACCTTTCCCCTGTATTCATGTTTTAAGCTTTGTCATTCATAAAACAATTAAACTTTCCACTGTGTTAAAGGTCAAGCTGAAATTAAAGGTGTTAAATGCCACGTTGGTGTCTTCATTACCTAAAAATACCAGTGAGAGCTCCTCAAAGTGGTTAGGGGAGAGTATTGCTAATGCTGCTCTTCTAGGTGTATTTTTAATTGCTTTTTGAGGCAGTTTTGAGCTTGTATTACCAAGCCATAAATGTAGCAATGCAGTTTTATATTTTGTGTGTAAGTAAGGGCCCTTTTCTCAAAGTATGGTAATAAAATGACATATAAAGCATTTGAAACAAAAGCTTCTGTTTAACTAAAAATCACCTTTTGTTTTCTGAAGCTCCATACTGTTCCCCACAGTTCTCTATCATTTAATGCTCTCTTCCATTTGCTTGTAAAACAAATGGAGATGTTCATGCATAAGGACCTCAAGGCTTGTGGCACAATAAACCATCCACTAGGACTCAACTAGTGCTTAAATTTAATCTCTGTAGCTCTTTTTTCCCTCTTGCATCTTATAAATCTGGGTCTGAAATGAACCTTGGCAGTGCTTGCTGCTCCTCAGCAGTTTGTTGTGCAGTGAGGAGCTGCTGGCTTTGCAGTGATAACTAACTGCTGCTTTCCTTTCCAAGTGAGCAGTGATGACTCCAATGACTCTGAGTTCCAAGAGTCTGCAGTGAGTGAAGAGGTCAGTGAGTCTGAGGATGACCAACGGCCAAGGACCAGGTATGGAGAGAGCTGAGCTGTGCTTACCCTGTGTTTATTTGGGGTTTTAATAATGCAGTCTATGCAGGGAGATGGTAAAAGTTAAAAAACTTTGGAGCAGTTCTTAAAACCTTTGATGATATTTCTGTAGGAATTACAGAACATTGATTTATTTTGCAGCAGATGTGGGAATTATGTTGTTCCACAGTAGGGGATACACAACAATTTGATAAGCCAATACAAAAGAAAAAAAAAATCAACAAAAAAATGGACATTTTAATGGCAAATACATCACTGTCAAGTGGTGGATTGCAGTATAAAAGTAATGCTTTATAGTTCTGAAGTTCTGTAGGGTTTTCTTATTGCTCTGTGTGTCTGCTGGGCTGAGCACGAAGGAATTTGGAAGTCAGCCCTAAGTGCACAAAAGGAGTGCCTATGTTATTAATTAATGATGTAGTACCCCTTTACCACTGTTTTTCAGTGAGGCAGAGGATTATTATGGTCAATCAGTAATATTGCCTTTTTGCTTTTTGAACAGATCTGCCAAAAAAGCTGAGGCTGAAGAAAACCAGCGCAGCTACAAACAGAAAAAGAAAAGAAGGAGGATAAAGGTTCAAGAGGATTCATCGAGTGAAAATGAGAATAAGGTGCTGTATCATGTTTTGAAATGATAAATAGGGAGATACTGTCTCTTCTGCCAGCTGCTCAGGGTATCTCAAACAGCTTTGCACAAAAGACAGTGAAAAATTAAAACTTTTCTCAATGTCAGTTCAGGCTACAGTTTGTAAAATGTGGAGGTTATGTTGAACTAAAACTTTCCCTGTCTAGATCTTGATAAAAACGTGTGATATTGAAGTGAATGGAATTTTTAATCTAAATGTAGATGAGACAAATTGTAGATGAAGGCTTTGGTAGTGTTGGGGTTTCTTTTCCTGTGTGGTGTAGGTAAGGGCTGATGTGATTTAGCACCAGTATGACAGGAAAAAGAGTGTTCTATTAATAATCATTAGTTACTATCAAATAGCAGTGCCTTCAGTACTGCCTTTGCACAGCTGGGCCTATCTTTGATATCTCAGAATACATTACAGTTAAGGTGGCACTTCTTCTATCAGACTTTTTAAAAAGGCATTTTTTTTCTTATTTGCTGAACTTCACCTGTTTGTGTAAGAAATTCTGGGAGCTTGAAAAGAAGGGTTTGATGGTTTGTGCCATGATTTTCTTGCTAATGTGTGCTTTATTTAATTTCTAATAGAGTAACTCTGAGAATGAGGACAATGATGACTCAAAATCTCCTGGAAAAGGCAGGAAGAAAATCAGGAAAATTATTAAAGATGATAAGCTTAGAACAGAAACACAAAATGCACTTAAAGAAGAAGAAGAAAGAAGAAAACGTATAGCAGAGAGAGAACGGGAGAGAGAGAAATTGAGAGAGGTATGGTCTGGTTCCTGTGTAAAATTCTGTGAACTTGAATTCCTGGTCATGTTTAAGATTATAAATTTCAACCTCAATGTAATTTGATGAGTTATTTTTGAAAACTTCTTACATGCAGCCTTATAAGCCACCAGTTTTGTCTGCAGTTTCCTGCAGGTTGACCTTGGTAAGTTTTATTTGACTGCTGTGACTTTAGAAAGTTGTTTCAGTTCCCTGCTGCTTCACTTCAGTGCCAGAGTAAGTTGTGATGCAGTAAAGAATTGAAAGTTTCTCTTTACTAAATAAATGATGACTTCCAGTTCTGGTAAATCTGAAGTGTCTCAAACACTGGGTGTTACTCATGAGAATATTCCTCTGATTCCATGTTTCTGTTTGCAGGTGATAGAGATTGAAGATGCTTCACCTCTGAAATGTCCCATTACAACCAAGCTGGTTTTAGATGAGGATGAAGAAACCAAAGAACCATTAGTGCAGGTTCACAGGAGCATAGTGACCAGACTGAAGCCACACCAAGTAGATGGTAAGGAAAGTGTTTAAAAAAAAAAAGAATTTTTTTCTTTCCAGGGGCGCAGCGCCTTATGCAGACTGAATTAGAATAATAAAAACTCCCTGACTGGCAAAACCAGGATGTGTCTTCTCTTCTCCCTGTCCCCAAGATCAGGCAATCTGCATCCTCACAGGAATATTTTCCAACCCACTTGCCACATCTTCAATGAAGTTGTGAATATAATCAAGTTCAAGACAAACATCATCCCACATACAACCCACAGGGCAGAAATGAATCAATAATTGTCCTGACAGCTGCTTTCCTGAGAGTTAACATGATCTCAGTGATCACAGCATGCTCTTATCAGGTGAACTTTAATAAAATGAGTGTTTAATCAGAAAACTTTCAATAATTTTCTTCAGGTGTTCAGTTCATGTGGGATTGCTGTTGTGAATCTGTAAAAAAAACCAAGACATCTCCTGGCTCTGGCTGCATTCTTGCTCACTGTATGGGCCTGGGGAAAACATTACAGGTAAGAAACAAAATTTATTTCCAAGTCCTGTGTAGTCTCTTGCAACTCAGAACAAGAAAATAAATACAGCTGGCAGGAGAGAGGCTCCAGGAACCTGTTTCTAAGACTGTGGAATAATCTTAAGTAGGTTGTGTTTTTTCTGTCCTCTTCATTCATTCTTGTCCCCTTAAATTATTTGTTTTCTTGACTGTTTTTAAATTAATTTACTGCTGATAAAGTACAAGTCTATCAGATTTAGTTGTTTTTATTTTTTAATGCCAGACCTTGTGTGTAAAGTCAGATGCTGGTGGGTTTGTGGGGATTTTTGTGTGGCACAGAGCTGAGGATGATCAGAGGAACTGAGATCACTCACAGTATGAGCAGTTCAGGCAAACCAAGCTGCAGCTGTGGTTGTGCTGGTGCACAGCAGGATTTTAACCCCAGCTCCAGCATATCTAAAAATTTGCTTTGTTTAAGGAAATGGGGGTGACAGAGACCATATTTTGACAGTCTACAGTTCTACAGAGCACTTCAAAAATCACCTTTGAAAGGTGTATTTTTAGACTTGATCGTGGCTTAGCTGGTGTGGTTCTTGGGGAGTTAATCACACCTTTTAGTGGAGATTTGCAATGCTTTGCAGAATTGTTGTGTAGGAGACTTCTTCCACCTACACTTTACACACCATGTACTTTGATGAAATACTTAGAGCAGAAGGTGTTTTTATAGTGATCCAGATGTGTCAATGACAGTAATTTTAGCTGTAACTTGCTGATAATCAAAGAAAGCCATAGTTAGAAACATATATCAGTAATAAACCATTTTGAAGGTTGGTGTTTGAAGCTGAGGTGGTTGTTTTTTTCCATATGTGTCCATTTGCCAGTCACTGCTGTGCTCTGTGATGCCATTTGTTGTTTAGCTCTCAAAAGAGCTGAACCAGCCATGAGTTCTAGCAGACTTTGCCAACTGCAGGGCAGGATGTCAGTAGAGATCAGGGAAATCAGGGAAGTGGGATCTTGCTGGCCAGGACAGAGGTCATGACACTCCATGGGTAGTTTTGTCTTACACAGAACCACCAGTAAATCTTTCTGTTCTAGAAGCACTTTGCTGCCCAGTGTTCCAAGCACGGACATGCAGTTTAAAACTCCTCCATTAAATCAGAATTGCCAGGCACCAGGATTTGATGCAGAAAAAACTTCTGTTGTACATCCAAAGGGAGAGCTGGAGCAGCCATGGGATCACTGACTCTCCTCTAGTCCTGCCTTTGTTTGCTGCTGCTCAAAACAGGCAGCAGAAGCACTGAGTGACACCAAAAGGTTTTGGGTTTTTCCCAGCCTGGAGGAGGTGTTGTCATCCTCAACACACAGCCAGGCTGGCTGCAGGGTGAATCCTTGGAAGACACTGCCACAAGCTGCTGCAGAGCCCTGCTGAGAGGATTTGCCTTGAAATAACTTGAAAAAAAATGTGAGAAGCTGCTTTAAGGCTGAAGTTCACTTTTAAGAAACTTGACTGTGAATTTATTTTACGTTTGGGATGAATGTTGGCAGAAAGCTTAAAAATGACTGATAGAATTGTTTAATTTATGAAAATGATTGGTGAAATGTAAAGGGAGGGTTCTCTATGAAATCCTTCAGCAGTTCAAAAGTATCTCAGTGTGTGAAGGATGTGTGCAGCCATGAAACACAGAGCAAGGAGTGTATGAGCTCCAAATACATCTGTGTGAAAACTAACCAAAATTTCGATTTGTTTAATCAAAAAATATATTTTTATAAACAAGACTGTTGTTGGTAATTTAATTACATAATTGAATAGATAACACTTATCTTTCTTTCCTGGTGTTTATTTGGTGTTCTGCCTGTTTTTTCTCTTGCAGGTAGTAAGTTTTCTCCACACAGTCTTGCTGTGTGACAAACTGGATTTTCGGACAGCTCTGGTTGTGTGTCCACTCAACACTGCCTTGAACTGGCTGAATGAGTTTGAAAAATGGCAAGAAGGTTTAGAAGATGAGGAAAAACTAGAGGTGAGAGGCTCAAAAAGAGCTCTTCCTGAAATAACTGCATGATTTGCATAATTGGGAAGCTCGACCACTTAAAGGCTAAGAAAAGTGCTTTAACTATATGAAAAATCTACTTGCATTAATACCTCAGAAGTATTGAAAATTTAGACCACTACTGAATATTTTAAGAGGAATTAAAGAGTTTTTTTCCTCTTTGGAAGGTTTATGAGCTGGCAACTGTGAAAAGGCCTCAGGAGAGGAGTTACATGCTGCAGCACTGGCAGGATGAGGGAGGTGTGATGATCATTGGCTACGAGATGTATCGAAACCTGGCACAAGGCAGGAATGTGAAGAGCAGAAAACTTAAAGAAATATTTAATAAAGCTTTAGTCGACCCAGGTGAGTGAAAATTTGTACAGCTTATATAGTTTGGACTTCCAGGTTTATGTATATGAGTAAAGAAAATAAATAGTGTTGGTAAGATTCATCAGATTTTCTTTGTTGGCTTTTGCTGAGTTACAGAAATTGGTTCAGAATCTCCCCCATCTGCTTTTGTAAATAGATTTTTGTAACAGTCTTCTATTAAATCAAATACAAGGAATATATTCCAGAAACTTTTCCTGTTAAATATTTTTATTTGCTGGCTTTGCTTCCTTTGCAAAGTAATTGGAAGTGTCTGTTGGGGACCCAAGGCTGTTTTAATCTGTTAATTTGTTACAACCACAAGCTGTTTTGTCCTTGATGGAAATCTACCACTAAGGGGGCAACTACACATGAAAATAGTAGACAATGTACCTTAGAAGTGTGAAAAAACAAGTGTTAATGAAGTGCTAATTAAGGGAATGCAGATAAAGCAGTTAATTATTTTCTCAGTCTTGAGAAACAGATGCCTGGTTTGAGCTGAGCTGAACTTAGCAAACTTATGTCAACATTGGGAAAGTCAACCTTGAGATAACTCCTTAATTATTTTTGTAGAATCATGGAAACTTTAAGGTTGGAAAAGACCTCACCATGAGTACAGATTCACCCTGCCCATTAAACTGTGCCAGGATATTCCATGTCTACTCATTTTATGAACACTTTGGGGTGATGGCTCCACCACCACCTTGGGCATTCCCTTCTATGATTAACCACTCTTTCAGTGAAGAAATTGTTCCCAATATGCACCCTGAACCTCTCCTGGCACAGCTTGAGGGCATTTCATGTTGCCTCACCCCTTTGTCTATTTTAACTACTTGCAGAAAGACAAGTGCCTGTGTGTTGTTACCCATTAATTTTTGGAGCCATTTGGATTGGCTCAATGTGCATTGCAAGATTTTCATTTGTTTCTTGCTCTCTTGGTGGATCAGCATGGACAGTTGCAGATTCCAGTGCAGGAGAAAACCATGTGCTGGCTTCTGCTGGGACTGGAAATTGGGAAACCTTTGCCTCTGGGATTACTTCCCATTCAAAAAGCTCCAAATTTGGGATTTGTGTGATAATTTAATGAGATGTGTCTGGTGAATACTGCTGGAGTAAGATATTATATAGGAGAAGCTTGTGTTGCACTGTCAAGGGAAGCAGAGGGAGAAGGTTTAGCCAAAGTTTATGGGTGGAGAAGTGATTTCATTAATTAACCAGCTCAGTTACGTGGAAGAATGGCAGGATTTTATACACATGCAGGGTTTCCAGGCTGCCTTGTGCCATTGCTGGAGGGAGCTGTTGGTTATTGATCACTGCTCTGCTCTCCTTGAAGCACTTCAATAACTTTATTATTTATATTTTTTTACTTGTTGCCACTAACAAAATGTCTGGTGCTGTTTAACTTGGAGATTTCTCTTTAACTGGCAGTTGTATAAAGACTTCAGAGACAGAGAGAACTGTGTGTACATATCTATATATATCTGTATCTATCTTTTATGTATTTCAATATATTAACATATGCAAGTACAGTAAGAAGGGTGAGAAGATGAAGACTTCGAGGAAGGATTGCATGAGTAGGGCTTTTTAGCCTAAGAAAAATCCAACCAAACTGACAAATTTGCCACCCTTTAAGAGCTGGTTAATGAAAAGGGTGTTGTCAGTTGGTTTTGACATGATTAAGAGAAAGGAAAGGACAGAATTTATTCAGGTTTGTAGCAAATTGGGTAGTATTGCACAGTGTTTTAGCAAGAAAGGCTGTGGAGTTTCCCACTTCTGTCAGGTCTCCTCCTTTCTCATAACCCTTATCTCAGATGGAGAGAATGATCCCCTGAGATCCCTCTAAGCTTTACATTCCTTTATCATATTTAGAGGAATGTTCTGTCCATAATGATTTGCATTTGTGTTTTGGAAGAACAAGGGAAAAGCCCCACAAACTGATGAAAATCCCTGCTGCTGAACTGTGGCCAAGATCTTAGTCCAGGATATCAGTGCTGCATTTCTGCCAGACTAACCATGAATAATTGTACTGGGATTGGGTTTTTTTCATATTTTTAGTGTCATTCATGTGCTCTAAATAGCAGCTTTTGAGGTGTTTTTTAAATTTAATTTCTTTTAACTTCATGTGGATGAATCATAATCTTTAATGGAGTGAGGACTAGAGAAAGGATCTGTCACTGCTAGAGATGGTTAATTAAAATTAAAGGAAGGCTTTGTGTTTAGCCACTCAGTGCTTTTCATTCTGTCAAAACTGGGAAGGTACAAAAGTCATGAAATAATCTGGGGAAATGTTTCTGTGGCAGGTGGGAAAATTCAGAAGTACATTGGCTTGGACAAGCCTAAGTGCATTTGGAATTCATATGTGGATTTTCATAATTGTCTTCTAGACTTGTTTCAAAAGTTTGGGCTTTGTTTTGTTTGGGTTCTTTGCTTGGAAAGAAATATGTTCTTGATTCCTTTCTCTTCACATGCAAGATTTAAACCACTTTTAAGTCACCTTAAAATGACATGATTAAGGTGAGTGGCACTGGTGTGTGTGTAATTAGAGGTGTAACTGATTCTCTGTTGTTGATCAGTGCCCTAGAATTAATTTTATTCTTTACAAGGCAGATTGAATTTAGTCTGAGACAAAATATTCTCAGTAAATTATAAAACATTAAACTGTCCTTGCTGACAAATCCTCCTTTGCTCCTCAAATATTGGCCTTTTTAGTGCTGAATTGCTGAACCCAAGTGGTGGCTTTTCTCCAAGGTGCAGCAACTTGTCATGAGCTGCTCCCAGAGCTGAGAGTGCTGGAACTGAGGTCAGGTTTAGAGCTGGTAAAACATTTACTCTGAGTTACTACTTGGATCCTAGAATATCTTTTACTTCATTTTCAAGGAAAGAAATTCCAGAAATTGTGCTAAGTCTGAAAACAATTAAGAGTGAGTCTGTTCTGCCAAGTTGGGTATTATTTATCTTATTATTAGAGTTGCTGTGCATGCTGTGGGAATGTGTTGTGGTGTGGTTTTGACATTCCTTGTGCAGCTCACTTAAACCAGACTGATATTTTATCTCCTGGAAGAAAGCTGAGGACATTCCTGAGGTGACTTTCAGCTGCAAGGTGGCAATTCACTTGTCTGTAATTCAGATCAAATCTGGTTGTGTTTTATACTATCTAAGACTTCTGATTGTACTCTGTCCCCTTAGGGATATTCTTGCCTTAATGAAAAATTTCAGGTTACCTGGTTTTTGGGTGTTTGGGATTGCCCAAGTGTCAGTAGATGGCAGCCTAAAGCTGGAGAGAAGGAAGTTTCAGTGAATTTTGACAGGGTGGATGGAGGTGCAGCCATGCACAACCAGCAGCAGGAATAGACCATTTGAACAGGAATGTGGTGCAAAACTGAGTTTAATCCTTGCCATGAAGACTTTACAAGCAACAGCCTGGATTTTACCAGAGTGGCTACTCTGAATGCTTGTGCAAAGGCTGAGTGAGAACCCAATCAGTGCTAAAAAATCTCACCATAAAACACACAAAAAGAGTTGAAAAAAACCCTTAAGTAACATTGGTAGAACAAAATTTGGATACTTCAGGCTGTCAAGTTCTGAAGTTTCATTGCCATTTCTGGCAATGAAATATTTTGGAGAGATTTAATACTGTTTCTTTCCAGGTCCTGACTTCGTGGTGTGTGATGAAGGACACATATTGAAAAATGAAGCATCTGCTGTCTCTAAGGCAATGAATTCTATTAGATCTAGGAGAAGAATAATTCTGACAGGAACACCACTGCAGAATAATCTTATAGAATGTGAGTAGTTGTCTTTTATTTCCTTCAGCACAATTTTGCCTGTCAGCCATAGAAGATATATTTAGTTTGATTGGAAGAGAAGGATTTGAAACAGTGCAGCTGCCTGCTGGGCTTCTCTGTATTTACATGTGACACATTTATTTTCTGTTTGCATTAATCCCTGTACTGTGCTCTCCATTTTGAACCACTCTGCTGTGTTTTCTCCTAGATCACTGCATGGTGAACTTCATTAAGGAGAATTTGCTTGGCTCCATTAAGGAGTTCCGGAATCGGTTCATCAATCCCATCCAGAACGGGCAGTGTGCAGACTCCACTCTGGTGGATGTCAGGGTGATGAAGAAACGTGCCCACATCCTCTATGAGATGTTGGCTGGCTGTGTTCAGGTGAGAGCACTTTGTGCCTAACTCAGCACTTCATTTAACTGCAGGGAGGGGGAGGAGTTGTTTTGTCTCACGCCGATGAAATCACCTCAAGACCTGTAAATGTCTGATTTGAGAGCTCCATAAATCTTTTCACTTAAATATTTTCACTGATTGTTAGATCCCTGCATTATTTGTGGCTAGAAAAACTTTGTAGTTTTTCTCCAAATTGTCAGTGTATTCTAAAATACAAGTATTAGATGATACAGCTATTTCCTGCTGAGAGACAAGAACATTTTATGGTAGAATAGGACATTGGTTGCTCTGAAATATTCCATTTTAATTCCATATGCACATTTAAGAACTGCCTTAAAGTCTGCACAGAAAGTTGCTGGTCCAGAGTTGGTCAGTTTTTTCTGATCTGTGAGAGTCAGAACAATGGAAAACAAGAGAGAAGGAAAATTATTCAGATTCAAAAAGATGAAGAATTTGTTACTTCATAGACCTTAGATAAAAAAAGCTTTGGATGGAGCCCACGTGGGTTTTCTCCCAGCCCTGTGCAGAGCAGGTCCTGTCCATAGAAAGCAGCTCTCTCTTGTGGTCATTGGCGAGTGGAGAGACAGAGTAGTGTCAGAGTCAAAAAAACCCAAAACAGAAGTCAAATCTGGTTTTAGTATTCTAAAAAAAACCCCAAAAATAGTTCCTGGAGCAGCTCCTGAAGTTGCAGTGAACTTTGCAAGGACTTGGAACTGGACATGAGCTTAGCAGGTCATAGGCTTTGGCCTGAGAAACCCCTGAGTGGGGCAGGTGGGTTCCTGCTGCAGGGCCTGTAGTGAATTTTATTTCCTGGGCTGATTTTCCTCCTTTGGGGCTGGAAAGCAGCAGAATGACCAGCACTGATCCCAGTGCTTTGTCCTTTGAGATGCCACAAGTCGTGGAGCTCTGAGGAGCCATTGCCATGTTTGTGTGCCTGAAGCACTGTTTGTAACATTGCAGAGGAAGGATTACACAGCCTTAACCAAGTTCCTGCCCCCCAAGTACGAGTACGTGCTCGAGGTGCGCATGACCCCGATCCAGTGCAAGCTCTACCAGTATTACCTGGATCATTTGACAGGTATGTGCCTGCAGCTCTCATGGCATTTCATAAGGGGCATTTTGGTAGGTGAAAATCAGCTTTCTGAACGTTTATCTTAAGCACTGAGCAACAAATAGGTAGGCTGGGGTTTTTAAGGGTTTTTTTTGGTAGTAGAGTACTGCAGCATTACAGGTCATTAAAGGTAGCTCAGATTAGTTAGATTCATTGAGACCTAAATGCAAATGTTATTTTGTGTTTTCCACCTTGGGCTGGTTTTACAAAACCTAAATAGACATGTCTGTCTTTTTAAGAGGATTTGTGTACATTTCTGTACTGGGGAGCGAGCAATGATCACTGCTCTTATGTGGGCTTTTATGTAAAAAATATAATCATATTTCTCATTATCAAGTAAAAGGAGAAAATCTAATTTTGACAACTTTAACTAGGAGAAGGAAATGGCTGTGAGTGAGTAATTTGAGCCCTTTTACAAGAGATGTTGCAGTATGATGTGCAGCTGGAGAGAACACTCAGATCTGCACTGCTGGGCTCTTCAAAGGGGAGCAGAGTGTGACAAACTCTCTTCAGGGCTCACTCTAAAACCTGAACTTTATTGTCAGGTGTAGGTGGTGGCAACGAAGGTGGAAGAGGCAAAGCTGGAGCTAAACTGTTCCAGGATTTCCAGATGTTGAGCAGAATCTGGACTCACCCTTGGTGTTTGCAGCTGGACTATATTAGCAAAGAAAATAAGGTAAATTAGATATATCAAAATACTCTCACTTGAGAAGTTTCCAAATAAGCTCTGCCAAACTCTAGGTAAAGTTTCATCAAATTAATGGAAATCTTTGTTGCTGTGGGGTCATTTTGCTGCTGGTTTTGTCATATTTTCTTCCTGGGTATGTTGTCATTCTTAAAACATTTTTGCAAGGCCAGGCCTTTGTAGAACTTACCATTGTTTAAATGAAGGGTAAGCAGATGGCTGAAGGTTTAATAAAAGCTTCTGGGTGAACATAGTTAATAATTTCTGTTTTTTCTCTTTTGAGGGCTATTTTGATGAAGACAGCATGGATGACTTCATAGCTTCAGATTCTGATGAAACTTCCATGAGCTTAAGTTCTGATGATTATACAAAGTAATTGACTTTTTATTTAGTTTGTTGGTATTGTTTCCCTTGTAGAACTGAAGTGATTTCTATAAAGTG
This sequence comes from Trochalopteron elliotii, assembly GCA_024734555.1. Lineage (NCBI taxonomy): Eukaryota > Metazoa > Chordata > Aves > Passeriformes > Leiothrichidae > Trochalopteron > Trochalopteron elliotii. Next base: position 890,561 of record JANPWX010000544.1, read on the forward strand.
AATGCTTATTTTGTATTTTATGTGTCTGTTAGAATGTATTTTCTTTCAGTGGGATTTAAAAAAAAAATAACGGGGTGTATAATGTTGCTTTTTAGGAAAAAAAAGTCCAAGGGGAAAAAGGTGAGGAAAGAGTCAAGCTCAAGTGGAAGTGGCAGTGATAATGATGTTGAAGTCATTAAAGTCTGGAATTCAAGATCTCGTGGAGGTGGGGAAGGAAATGTAGAAGATCTTACAAACAACTCTGCATCAACAAAGTCAGATGAAGGTGAGGAGAACACAGAGGGATGAAAACGTGAGGCAGCTCCATTTTACAAAAGGCAATTTGAGAGGGCTGGAATTCAGGAATTCTGCTCTATGGCACAATGGCAAATTCCTTAACAGTTACAGCTCCTTCTAATTATGTATTTATCCTGGAAAAACAAGAGGCATCAACTTAGAACTCAGGGATTTTGAGCCAGGGAAGCTGCACAGTGAAATTTTTTAATTCAAAAGTACAAAATTATATAACTTGGAAGATTAATGGAAAGATTAGGAAATATATCTGTCATAATTTGTTGCATCTGGAATTTGAATTGGATGTTGAGCAAGCAGATCCAGTGCAGCAGGAATACAAGGCCTTTTTAAAACTGTTATTCAAACTTCTTACAGCTGCACACTTAAGTTTTGGTTTTTTCCCTAAATCTAAAGTAAAAATCTAACTTTTGTCTTGTATTTGGTATCACAGAGATAATTTTCTGATTCTGCTGTTTCGTGTGTGTCTAATCTCTCTCCCTAAGTAATTTAAAATTTTTGGGACGGTTCAGGTGAGAAATCTTTTTTGCCCCCATCCCAATGGCAGCATCTTATAAATGTGCAAGGGGTGGAGGGTGTGTGTGTGTAAAACATTTACACACAGAGATTAAATGTGTTAAAGGAACTACATTATAGGCAGGGTGAGTTTCTGTCTCTGCATCTCTTAAATATTTAACTCTTGTAACTGCTGATAATGCAAAGGCTGTTTTTGCTTTGCCTCATTAACTCTTTCCATACCAGTTCAGTCTAATAATGAGGGAACAATTCTGTAGTTCAGACATTCAAAGCATTTAAATGAAGACCACGTTCTCATCTTTGATTTTTTTGATTTTTTTTTTTTTTTTTTTTATTAGGCAAAGCTACATCCTCTTCCAATCCTGGTAGCCCAGCTCCAGACTGGTACAAAGATTTTGTCACTGATGCAGATGCTGAGGTGTTGGAACACTCTGGGAAAATGGTGCTGCTCTTCGAAATTCTTCGAATGGCAGAGGAGCTGGGAGACAAAGTGTAAGTTCTGCATGTGTTATTAAAGGCTTTAGGAAGGAATATTTTAGTCTGACAGTGTTCCCCATCCATCCTTCATTCTGCTGGGGCTGTTTTCTGAAGCAGAGAAGCATGGTGCACTCATTTTTGTCAGGGATCTTCCCACACCTGCATGTGCTGCACTGAAGTCTTGCTCTGTTTGTCTCAGAGGTTGTATCAGAGGGAGGAGGGAACAAAAATGAAGCAGTACAATAATCAAAATAACTCCAGAGATCAATTCTGTGTTTCCCTGTTGCTTTTTTCAGCCTAGTGTTCAGCCAGTCCCTGATATCTCTGGATTTGATAGAAGATTTCCTGGAGCTGGCTAACAGGGAGAAATCTGAGAGAGATAAGCCTCCTATCTACAAAGGTGAGCATCTCCTTCAACAACTGCAGTGCTCAGAACTCTCTCACAAGTCTCTGTTCAGTGCCCAGGTTTGAAATCAGTGTTTTCATTAGGATATTCAGGCTCTGTTCTGAGGCTGTCAGGGTTATTGGGCTCCCCTGCAGGAGCTCTCTGCTGTCCCTTTATGGAGTCTGATTTCACTCTCTATCATCCACACTTGTTGTAGCCAAAGCAGATTAAATGTTCATATCTCAGAGAAGGCATTTTGTTAAATTCTGCACAAAATTGATGTTAAATTCTGGTGTGTGGCAAATCCTGATCCTTCCTCCTGGGGGAGAGAGAGTGAAATAAAATGAGGCTGCTTTAAACCAGTGTTAAAACATGGAAAATCTGAATTTAGGCCCTGCATGCACAGCAGCAGGTTGGCTTATGCATTTCATAAAGGGAGCAAGTGTTGAATTAAGTATTATACTAGTGATGCTCAAATGGCATTGAATTTCTCACTGGGATGTTCCCAGAGCTCCTGAGGCTGCTGTTCCTCCTTACCCAGAGTTTCATTCTCAGGACATGTGGATTGAAGAACTCCAAGTCTGCCTTTCCTTTCCAGTCTCATCCAACTCTTCCACCTGTTTGCACTTAGAGATAAGGGAAAATGGCTCAGTGATGGTGACTGGAGATCTCCAGTATCCATTTCTCACAGATTTATTGTTCCTGCCTTTTGCTTCCTCTTCTGAATTTTGTCATCTCAGATATTACAAGGTGTCTTTTTGAGGAGTTGTGCCTTTATTTTGAGATTTTAAAGCAGTTGGGGTTTTTCATGTGTGGTAATTCTGGCCAGCAAAATTAGATCATGGCAAGATTCACCTTTCCTCAGCAATCTTCCTCTCACAATGGATGGAATTGAGCAGTGCTGCTCCCCAGAACGTTGTTTTCTTTGTGATTGATGGATATTAATCACAAAGGGATTGAGGGATATTAATGTTGTGTACATATACCCTGATGGGCAGAGAAGATGGGAGGTTACTGTGAACTGGGGAGAGGAGAAAATCCTCCATCACCTGTAGTTATTTTTTCCCCCAATCTGACAAGAAGTTGCTGTAACTCACAGAGTAATTAAACCCAGAGATTTTGCTGGATTTCAGTTCCAAAATGAGTTTGACCTTTGAAGTCTCCTTTGGAGCATTGAGTTGTCAGTGCTGGTTGTGTGGGAGACTGACTGGCACTGGTGCTGTAACATGAACCTACCTGGATCAATTGGAAAAGTGCAATTAGTGCTACAGCACCTAAAGATGAGATGTAACAATATCTTTGGGGACTTCTGAAATTAACTTTGGCTCTGCAAATTTATAAATACAGCTAGAAAGTGTGAAAAATAAGAGGACTTCTCCCTGCTAAAAAAAAGCTCGGGTATTTTCAAATAATTAAATTTAAATTTAACCTCAGAACTATGTCTTTGATTATAAATTGCTATTATTAAATTCCAGTTGGTTACCAGTCTGGTTATTTACACCATCAGCATTTTCATAACTTGGCTGTTGCATTTACAGGTGAAGGCAAATGGTTCAGAAATATTGATTATTATCGCTTGGATGGCTCAACCACAGCTCAGTCCAGAAAGAAATGGGCTGAGGAGTTTAATGATGAAACTAATGTGAGGTGAGATCTCTCCTGAGATAAATATCCTTTATTTTCTCCTTTTTCTTTCTTTTGTTCCCTATTTATTGTTGCTTTTATTAGACCTCAGGGCCAGGCAGATGATGGTCAGAACTCACACAGAAAACGTGTAGCTTTGTGTTACTGACTTCAGATTAATACCATTGAACTCAGTGTTTCCTTGCTTTTTTCATTGTCCTTTGCTCTGTAAGCAGTTTAAATCAGAGTTTAAATCAGTGTTTTTATTGCAATTACTCAAAGGATACAGGGGTCTAGGAACTGTGTGGCCAGGAGGCTGCAGTCTCTGGGCCACTCAGGAGCAAATTAACTCTTTTAGCTGCCTCCAGAATTGGCTCCCAGCCCTCCACTGCTCCTCCAAAATGAGACTTTCAAGTCTGATTTAGACAGAGATGGACAAACTTGTATTTGGATGAAGTTAAGGAGCTTCACCTTCCTAGATTTGTTTAAAAACTGAAGTATGTAATCGTGGTGCAGTCATTTATAATGTGCACAGGAAAAAAAGTTGAGTTAAGAAGTGAACTAATCCAGTGTTAATACTTTTAAATAGTTAATTCTGTCAGGTGTCTGTCAAGAACTGATTCCAAGGTAAACCTGAGTGAATTTTTTGAATCTCAAAAAACACAAATATATCCAGGAGACAGTGTCATTGGAGAGTTACCCTGAAAGTTTGCAGGCCAGGAAAGAGTTTCAATGGCATGGAATCTGCCTGTTTAAAATTATGGTTTAATTTGATATAACAAATTTCATTAGAGCTCGAAAATGCCAACCCCAAAGTTTTGTCTTCCCTGCCAGTTTTTGTTAACAGCTAATTTGCAAATGGCCTTGATGTGTATTTTTGGGAGTGTATGTTTTGCTAAAAGTGTTGTTCTTGTAAAATCTACATCTGTTTTATGCTTAATACATTATTTTAATGAAGTTTTAGAGTTATTTCAGTGTATGAACAACTCCACAGTAACCCAGCAACACGGGAACAACAGTTACTTTCCAAAATACTCAAATTTTGCAACTTTTCTCTGTTCCAGAGGCCGCTTGTTTATCATCTCCACTAAAGCAGGTTCCCTGGGAATAAACCTGGTGGCTGCTAACAGAGTCATCATCTTTGATGCCTCTTGGAACCCCTCCTATGACATCCAGAGCATCTTCAGGGTTTATCGCTTTGGGCAGAACAAGCCTGTCTTTGTGTACAGGTTTTTGGCTCAGGTACATTTCTGGCTGCAGTTTCTGTGCTGTTTCCTCCTGCAGTTAAATTTGGGAACTGGGGGTGTGAGGACTGGACCTGTTTGGGCTGGTGTTGGAGTCTGCAGTGACCCAAGTTGATCCAGGCATATTCCAGCTCAGATCTGGAGCAGAATTTGGGCCATGGAAGCAGCTCATGAAGGAAAGAGTGGTAAAATCAATGACACATTATTCTCTGTAAAGTCTCCCTTTGTCTGACACTTTGTATAACCCAAATTCTGGAATTCCAGCAGTGATTTACATGTCCAGACCCAGATCCAAAACAGGAGTCTTAGCCTTTTTCATTTGCACACCATTAAAAGCTCTGACTGGAGCAGTCCCTGCAGAGGATGCTGGTGCTGTTTTTAGGGAAATTGTTAGGGGTGATGGTGGTGGTTTTAGGGAATTGCCCTGCCCAGGGCAGCTCCTCCTGCAGACCCTGATGGTCCAACTGCAATGAAACCATGGGAGACAAGTTAATTTTTATAAAAAGGTATCCAGTCCTGCCTTGAAAACTCGTGTTACACCCTACAGATGTTAAAGATGGGTCATAACTGGGGTGGACACTGATCTGTGCTTCATGTAAGGCCATTATTTCTGCTAGGAAGTGCTTTGCTTCACCTTCTGCTTCCTCAGGTGTGACAGAGGAGCCTGGAGACCTTTTCCAGCAGCCCTTAACCCTTGACCAGTCACTCTTTCCATCCCAGCTGAAGCAGATCCTTGTCTGGGACACACTACTGTCAGAAATGGGGTTTTCTTCAGGCTTCAGTTTATTTTTGTCATTTTCTCTGTGCACTTTTGAACTGTTGATATCCTTTTTAAATTATGCTGTTCAGAACAGGCTGTGCTGTTCTTGTCCTTCTCAGTTGTCTTTTTTCTCAAAAAATAAGTAATTTTCCTTTTTTTCCATCAAAGATCTAATTTTTTTGTACACAGCTGTGGTGAATTAGACTTGACTGCCTCTCTTCCCCGCTCCCCTCCACCACAGTGATATGGTATCTGTTTTCCTTTTTACAGGCTGCTCAAAGCAGCAAAATAAGGTACATGCTGTGAAAATTGCCATTTTTTTGGTCATAATCCTACTTTGGGGAATTGAAGCAAGACTGGATCTCTTAAAAACACCACTAAAAGACCAATTTTCTTCCTCTAGTCAACAGCTACGTGACATCTGTCCCATGCATAATTCCTGCTGTGCTGTTTCCAGCAGGTTTTTTCTTTTATTGCTCAGTAAACAAAGGGCTTGAAAGTGGTAGAAACTTGGTCGTGGTGAAGCCTAGAGAGGCTGACCTGGAACAGAGGCTGGACAGAGTTAAAGGAATAAAGTAGGGATTTATTAAAAAGGCCTTCAAAGGATCCACCTTGGGCAGGACAAGAGCCTGGCCATGGCTGTACCCAAGATGGATGATGAGTTTTCACACTTTTACAAGTTTTGGTCCATTTCCATATTGGGGTTAATTGTCCAATTACAGCTTCAGGTAATGCAGTCCCATCCTCCCAGTTTGCTCTCCTCAATTCACTGTTGTTTGCACTTTTTGGGCCTGAAGTTGCAGTGGTGTCCTTGGTTCTGGGGCTGGAAAAGGATTGTTTTGTCTGACTGAACTGTGAGAACTTGCTAACACTTTGTATGAAGCTCAGAGTTATACACTAATGCAGTGCAGAATCTGGAAAACAGGAAAGCTAAAACTGAAGGCATCAACAGAAACAAGGCAGACAGAACTGCTGGGTTGTTATTTTGGCTTTTTTATCCCTGTAAATACTCGTGGTGGTGAGCAGTGTGTGTGTCTGTGCCCAGGGAACCATGGAGGACAAGATCTACGACCGGCAGGTGACGAAGCAGTCGCTGTCCTTCAGGGTGGTGGACCAGCAGCAGGTGGAGAGACACTTCACCATGAACGAGCTCACTGAGCTCTACACCTTTGAGCCAGACCTCCTGGATGACCCCAACTCGGAGAAGAAGAAGAAGAGGGACACCCCCATGCTGCCAAAAGTGAGTGGGGGAGCTTTGTGCTGTAAAAACAACCTGGGTGTGTTCAAACCTATTGCAGGTTTTTTGTGGAGGGCAGTGCCGGCCACTTGGAGTGGAGGTGAATAGCAGGGAACAGAATAAAATCCATAATTAATACAACAAAGCCTATAATCAGCTGGGTGAGGGGTTTCCCCTCAGTGTAATTGCCACTATGAGAGAAAGATAGTCATTAAAAGACCCAGCTTTTAAGTCAGAACAAACAAAGACACTTTTGCACACATTTTGAATGAATAGAAGTTTTACTCCATGAAAGATGGAAAATTCAGATTAGCATCTGAGTGGGTGCTGGTGATACCCAGCACAACCTCAGTTTGTGAGAACACATCTGTGAGGTGGCACTGGAGGTAAGAGCCAACTTAATCCAAGTTTTCCTTTGCCAGGACTTTTTGGGTTTTAGTTCCCTGTTTAACTTCCTGTGGAGACCATTAGTAAAGATATGATAGAGATGAGGGAAGAGTTGCACTTAGGTAAGAGCAAACTTTAGGGGAAAGAATAACCACTTCCATGATTTTATTTTTTTTTCCCAAGTCAGTTTGTATTTCAGATCAGGCTGTGGATTTGTATTTCATTTATAGTCTCTGTGTTTGTGGACTGCTAAAGACTAATCCATCCTTCAGCTGTTGTGCAATTCTCTGCTTCTTGGCATTTGGCAGGAACACATCAGGGAGTGGCCAGTAGTTCATGAACTGGTTAAATTTCTGTGGTTGGTCACTTTGCAGTGTCTGGGCAATATATAATTAATAGTATTTTATCCTTTTTTACATTCTTATTTCATTCTTTGTGCACTTATGCCTTCACAAACACAGAGCCAATGCATCATCATTTGCTGATGTCTGCTACTTATTTAAAGAAATATAAAAATAGCTCAGAAACTTGTGAAGCAACCAAATCTGTTTACTTGTAACATGGATCAATCCAATGCAATACTTATATTTTGAAGGTTTCTGGTTTTCTATTACAAAAATAAATCAGTTAATGAATGTGTTCATAAACTCAAAACTTGCTCCATCACTCAGTTTTACATATTAAGTTCCATATTAATGTAAGTGTAAGGTTTGTGTAAGTCAAGTTGAATATGATCTTTTAACCATTTCCTGCCTGTAATTAGAGCAAATCTGAGGACTGAAATTCTTTTGGGGGCTTTTTTTTGTGGTTTTAGCAGATGGTATTTTGTCCTTTTGAAGATGTGCACCTCAGTGCACACTGCATGCAAATTCCTAATTCCTTTTTGTTTGTTGGCTGTGAAAAGGCTGTAAATCATCAAGTAAATTCATCTGTGCAAGCTTCCCCAGCCATGAACTCAGTTAACTATTCCTTATTTCAGTGTGATTTTGGCAAAGCTGCATGATTCAGCTTGGTTATAAATCTCTTTAACTATTAATTTAACAACACACAGCATTTTTTTAAAGTTGATTTAAAAATCTGTTGGTAGGAACACATTTTATTGTAACACCAAGTAATTACACAGCATTTAGAGACAAGAATTCTCTTTAAGATCCTGTTACATGAGGGCAGGGCAAAAATACCACTTTTTGTGCTTTAACACAATTATTTTGGAGTGCAAGGGGAGATCCAGCCTGGCTTTGGGAGAGCAGAGTCCTCAGAAGTTGGGGACAAGGAGGTTTGAAAATGCACCTTTTAGAACTGGAGGGAATTGGCAACAGGAATTAGGGGAAATGTGTTTCTTCTTTCCTCCAACCATCTAAGCATGAATGTGGAAAAACCTGTGGGGAAAACTGGTTTTCTTCTCAGAAACCTGCCTGGCTCCAGTGACATCCCAGAGTGTTCAGGAATCCTTCAGGCAGGATTCGTGTGGGTTGAGGAGGAATAATTCAGAGCTGAGTGTTTTAAATGGGATAAGAGAATTCATTCTGTATTGTTTTAAAAGTCAGTGAGTGAAGAAACAAATCCTGCTTGGTTTTAAATTAGATCCTTGAGAATTTTGGCTTTACAGCAATCCAACTTTGAGTCCAAGACCAGTTTTCTTCGAAAGTGCTGTGAAGGGGGGAGAAGCTGTTGAATGCTTTTATTTTCTATAAAAATGACAGTGCAGATGTGCAGGCTGTTGTTTTCCTGGAAGTTTATCCAAGTTTCATGTCCAGTTTTAATTGGAGCAGCAGTTTTCTGCCCTCTGTGGTCTGACAGGACCCTGAAGTGTGGGGATTCTCAGGGGAAAAGTGCCTGTGGTGCTACAGCCCCAACTCCAGAGCTCAGAAACAGCTTCTGGTCTTCAGCTCTGCAGATATTTGGGGTTAACAGAATATTTGTAATATCCATGTGGTTCACATGAATTATTTACTCTTAACTTCCACTGTTTGATTTCATTCATCCCCTATTTCTGCCCAGCTGGAAAGGGCTGCTCTGGAATTTCAGTCCAAAAAAGGTGTCTGAAGGCTGAATGATCACTTGGTCACCTTTGCTGTATTCAAATATAGAAATAAGGACATTATAATTTACAGAAGAATTAAGTACAGTCCATGAGCTGGACAAAGGTAATGTTGGGGCACTGGGTGTCCCTCAGAACTGGCCCTGGGCTCATTCCCCATTCCTCATTCAGGGAATTAGAACTGAAGTCACTTTTTTATTTATGTGAGATGAAGACTTGGCTCAGTTGAGGTCATGTAATGCAGATTGGAAAAACAGATGAAAATCATAGCTCAGATTCAGCTGGATGTGGTATATCAGTGTTTTATACTACCTCAGGACACAGACATGTGGTTTACTGTGGTTCCATACTCAGGGACAACTTCGTGAATTTTGATCTCAGGATTAGGAGAATTTGCTTCTTATTTAATTTTTTTTTATTTTTAACTTTAGTATTGAATGTTCAGCTGGTTGAGAAAAACCCGTGAATTACAACATAACTTGCATTCCTTCATGGAAGATTTCCTTTTTAATACACTGATCTCTCCAAAGCATTTAATTTCCATCAGGATTTTAAAAAGACAAATGTCTATTTCAGATTTCAAACCCCTCTTTCAGTTCATACCTTCATTAATCACCAGGATTTCATCCTAAAGCTTACAGACCAACTGATAATCATTATTCTATCAACAAGCTAAGCAAATACAAAGAAAAAAATATTGTGATGGTTTTTATTGTAAGGTGGATTTATTATTATTTTTTTTATTTTAAGACTGAACTAAGTGTGAATTTATTCCACATCCCCATTTTCGAGCTCCCATCATTAAAGTCAATGCAAAATAAAGTTTAGACAAAGGAAAGCAAACACCCAGTTGGATGTAATTTAAAGCACATTTGGAGGGCTGTGCTGGCTGAGGGAGGCTGGGTTTTTTCCCAGGGTTGTTTGCAGCCCTGCAGTCCTGGGCCCTCAGTTTAGGAAGGACACTGAGATACTCAAACACATCCAGAGGAGGCCACGAGGCTGGTGAGGGGCTGGGAACACAAACCCTGTGAGGAACAGCTGAGGAGCTGGGGTTGTTTATCCTGGAGAAAAGGAGACTCAGGGGTGACCTTGTCACTCTCCACAACTCCCTGAAAGGTGGCTGAGCTCAGGTGGGGTTGGTCTCTTTCTCCAGGCAGCACTGACAGAATGAGAGGACACAGCCTCAAGCTGCACCCAGGGAAATACAGGCTGGATATCAGGAAAAAGATTTTTACAGAAAGGGTGATAAAGTACTGGCATGGTCTGCCTGGGGAGGTGGTGGAGTCACCATCCCTGGATGTGTTTAAAGCAGACTGGATGTGGCACTTGGTGCCAGGGTTTAGTTGGGGTGTCAGGGCTGGGTTGGACTAGATGATCTTGAAGGTCTCTTCCATCCTGGTGATTCTGTGTTCCCAGGGCAGTTCCTGCACCTCCAGGAGTCCCCACAGCCAGTGACACATCCTGGGTTCCTCAGCCACCTCCTCTGGGCTTGGTGTCACCCCCATCTCTGGGGTGTCTCTGCTCCCCTCCCAGCACCCCAGACCCATCCTGTGTTCCCTGTGCCCAGCAGAGCCCACCTGGGATATCCTGGGAGGAGCTGGTGATGAAGACAATGATTCACACCAGATAGGAGAAGGGTGGGACAAAGAGCAGCTCACTGATAACTGGTTAATGTAATTAACTTTCCAAACACACAGAAACAAACAGCTTTGTGTAGCTGCTGTGACAGAACCCCTGGTCAGGACTTCCACACTCAGTTCCCAGAGTGGCTGCAAAAATCTGTTTGTTTGTGGGTACTTTTTTCAGTCATTGTTCAGCTGAGATTATAAAATGCCAGGGTGGGACAGGCTGAATTCCTGCTTGTGCAAACCCTGGCACAATGAGGGCAGGACGTGGAGGGGCTCAGAGAACTCCTGGACTGTCATTCCTCTCAGGAGTGGTTCAATGAGGGTTTTGTATTAGGAATTTTAGCCTGAATGCTGAGGTGTGTTGGAGCTTCCTTAATTCATGAAGCTCATCAGCCACACAAGTCATGTAAAAACCCCTGTTCTATAATGACCTTAGAAAAGGAGCTCCTGAGGTGCAGCAGGAGCAGCTTTTCACAGTCCTGTAAGGATCTTCCCCTTCATCTTTTGCAGCATCACCTCGACTTTCAGACCAAAGGGTTTGACTTAAAAAAATTGGAGATGTTGGACCCAAAGTACTGCTGAGTGTTTGAAAGCTGTAGAGATGCTGCTTATGTATAATAAATGCAGATTGATTGATGGGTCCTGTCTCTTGTCCAGCCTAAGCAAAGGAAAAGCCATTGAGCACATTCCATTCTTTTTAGGTGCATTTATTGTTGTGGAATCTGAGTGCATTCCTGTGGTTTGTTAAGTGACTGGGCTGTCATCTCTGCAACAGATTGTTAAACCATTGCTCCCCCTCTGAGGAAAATTGTACTCTTAGATGATTTCCAAGTTTCATTGTGCTGTGGAGTGCTGGGAGCTGCTGTGTGTGGAATGGGGAGGGAGCAGGAGGGGAGACAAGGGGAGCAAAGAGGGCAGAGCTGCTGAGTGACTGCTCCTTTATCTCCTCCTTTGAGCAGGACACAATCCTGGCAGAGCTGCTCCAGATCAACAAGGAGTACATCGTGGGGTACCACGAGCATGATTCACTCCTGGACCATAAGGAGGAAGAGGAACTCACTGAAGAGGAGAGGAAGGCAGCCTGGGCAGAATATGAAGCAGAAAAGAAGGTAAAGCTGTTTAATTGGTTTATGCATATGAAAATAACCTTTCCAGGTGCAGAGTCCCAATTACCTTTTCAGTTTGTCTTGGGGTAATTAAATTTTGTTATAGACCAAGAAATGAACATATAAAGCAAATTTTGACTTAGGGAAACTAGTGTGTAGCAATGAGGCAACACAGAGACACAGAGCCCCTTGTGCATGCAAAGGAAATCACTTTATTGTAGAAAACACTCCCCTTTTATACCTTCAACTTCCACCAGACAGAGCCAAAACTCAACAGAAGGGCACCATTGGCTGCTCAGTGTCCACCTGTCCCAGCACCCAGTCAGAGCCTCCCTTCCATGAGCTGTCCATGTGTCCAGCACCCAGTCAGAGCCTCCCTTCCATGAGCTGTGTTTCCAGCTTTGGAAAAAACTTTCCAGCCAGTTTCCCACCATCCCAAGCCTGCAGCTGTGCCCTCCTGCAGGGCATTGTGGTAAACAGAAGCTTTAATAACTTTAACAGTTACAACCCCATATCCTACAACAGTGTGTCTTTTTTGCTCCTTTGTTGCTGGTTCTTTCTGTGTATTTGCTTTGTATTTAATTACAAGTTACTTTTACACCTGCATTTTTTTTCTAATTTATGATAAAACTCAACTGATGTGTAATCACCCAACTCCTGTGTAATCCCTCTTTTCCCATTTGAGGGTGTCCCTGTGAGGGGTTCTGTGTGACGGTGTTGCTTTCCTTAGCTAATACACACATTAACATGTAAAACAATACTTAATAATACACCAGAAACCAGTGAAATTGCAATAAGGTGGAACCCTGTTCCCATTTTGTTGGCCCATGCCTGTATTGCATCAGTTGATGGTGATTTTTCCCCCCTAACTGGGTGTGTGGGGGGCACCAAAGCTCTTCGTGTTGCTGAAACAAAAGCTGTGCTTTTACCCTTGGTAGGGTCAAAAGGGAATTAATGAGGTGCCACCAAGGTTGAAATTCTCTTTCAGATTTGTTGGTGTTACCCCCAATTAACTTTTGACTTTCAGTGGGTCAGGCACCCTCAAAAGCCTTTCATTAAAAGTACAAAAAGTGGGTGGATAAATTGTTACCTTGAGTGAACTGATGAAAATGTTTGTGGAGGGAAAAGAAATAGGGAGATAAAGAGTAAAATCTGAAGTTGCCCTATGAGAAATCCAAATGGACAATGAGCTTTACATTCCTGCTAATAAACTGTGCATTTTACTTCTTCAGAATTTCATTACAGGCTGATCAAACTCAACATTAAGTAGTGGGTTTTCAGTATAAAAAATGTATTTTTACCAGCTTGAGCTGTACTAATAGGCCATGGTCATTTGTATATCAAATACTGACAAGCTAAACTCAGAGATCATTCAGAACTGGAACTCTGTGACTGAAATGGGGTTCTAAGCTGAGCTTGGGAAACCTCCATGATCAATGTTGAGGGCCTGTGTCTCTCTCTAGGGCTGCTTTGGCTGTGTGGTTATTACAGAATTATCAGAGTTGGTGGCTTTGTGTTTTCCAGGGCATCACCATGCGTTTCAACATGCCAACAGGGACCACCACCATGCCCACAAATTTCAGCTCTCAGACATATATTCCTTACAATTTGGGTGCTCTGTCAGCAATGAGTAACCAACAGCTGGAGGTAAGGAGCACAACATCACTGTGTTGCTGCAGGGCTTTTCTGACACAAATTGTGGATAATGTCAGTCTGAAATATCTTTATATTTTTAATAATTTGGAGGTTTGGGGGGGATTTTTGCATGTAGTTTTGTTGGAGTTTAACTTGGATGTATGTAAACCTATACCTGGGCAGATTTGTCAGAATTCTGGAGCATCACCTGCATTCTTTGCAGACTTTAATTACCACTTTTGAAACTGTAACAATCTTCAAGTCTGTATGGTAAAAAATTGACCTGGGTTTTTCTTTTAGCAGTCTGGTCTGAAAACCTGTGGATACAAAACTAGGTTTTTACAAATGCTGTCTACAAATTGCCAGGTTTATACATGTTGTTCCACTGCTCTGTGCTGAAATTCAGATGGGTGGCAGCTTAGACTCATTGACTTGTGCAAATTGAGAGCAGAAAGGTAATGGAAGTCTAGGTATGTACAAGAGAAAGATTAAGAAGGTTGGGGAAGAAATGTGTTTGTTGTTTCTATGCATTATACCTGATGTTGTGGTGTTTTCTCAGGACCTCATTAATCAAGGAAGAGAGAAGGTGGTGGAAGCAACCAACAGTGTGGCTGCAGCAAGAATCCAGCCCCTTGAAGACATCATTTCAGCCATAGTGAGTGCCATGGATAACCCTGGGCTTGGATCAGGAGTGGAAAACATTAAACATTATCAAACAACTTATTGCTACTGCAAATGGTCATCCAGCTAATAAATTGCATTGTTAATGAGCATTATTTCCAGTTGGTAGTGACCTTTATCCCTGCAGTAACCCTTGGTGGTGTTTAGCTGGCACAGAGCCTTACAGGAGTGGCAGTTTAGATCCATATTTGCCATGCTCTGAAAATGCTGGATTTTCTAGAAATCAGAATAGCAATTACAGGCAAGTAGTTATTGTATTTTGTGGACTGTTAATTGCCAGTTAGAAGAACTAATAACTCCTGGTTCTGGGGAAGCAGTTTTGCTGTCACTGGAAGTTGGGCTGGTTTAACTCTTGGTGTAAGTGTGAACATGACACAGGGCCTCAGTTACTGTCAGACTTTTGTTCAAACAACCAGTGCCAAGAAGGTTTTGGGTTTTTTTGCTTTTCAGTGGAAAGAAAACTTAACCCTGACAGAGAGCCAGGTGCAGGCCCTGGCCCTGAACAGACAGGCCAGCCAGGAGCTGGACGTGAAGCGCCGAGAAGCCATTTACAACGACGTCCTCGGGAAGCAGCAGATGGTAAAATGTCTTATATTTATTTATCTACTCTCAGTGTCTGAATGAGGATCCTGTGTGTGTTCACTGCTGAGCTACAAGTGTGTGTTTAGGCACATAAATACCCCTCACAGAATGGTCAGCAGTGTGCTGGAGTTCATTGCTTGGCCTCAGTGAGGGGGACATGGGAGAAGTTCATAAAAAGCCACTCGCCAGGCTTCTGAGCTGAAGTGCTTTGCTGCGAGGTCATGAGGCGTAAAGAGAAATCTGATTCCCAGAGCTCAGCCAGCCACTTAGAAACACATCTCAGAAAGCCTTGGTAATGTTGTTTTAGCTTAAAATTACTTTGCAGAATCTGAAAGTTGCCCAGATGATGTCAGAGGGAAGAGTTTTTCTCTCAGGCAAGCAAACACTGACAGTTCACAGGCGGGACATTCAAAGGGAAGATGAATGGTACCTGACAAATGATGATGTAACTTATACCTGGGAATAATTTCACAGTAGAGTACATGTTGCCATGGCAACTCACCTAAATGCTGCCTGCAACACAATAGCCAAGTCTTGCTGAGAACTGAGCCCCGAACGCTGTTACTGAATGCTTTCTCCAGTAATGGGCTGCTGAATGCCATCACATTAGGGATGGTGATAACAGTGGGGCTTTTTCCCCCAGCCACACTGTCCCTAACAAATTGATTTCAGCTCTGAAGCTGATCCTGGGAGCACTCAGGCAGCTCTGCTTTCCCTCCACAGTTAATCGGTTGTGTCCAGAGGATCCTGATGAACAGGCGGCTCCAGCACCAGTACAACCAGCAGCAGCAGCAGCAGATGTCCTACCAGCAAGCAGCCATGGGCCACCTCATGATGCCAAAGCCTCCAAATTTAATCATGAATCCTTCCAACTACCCAGCCATAGATGTGAGAGGAATGTATCAGTCAGTGTCTGGTGGGATGCAGCCACCACCCCTACAACGAGCACCACCCCCAATGAGAGGCAAAAATCCAGGGCCTTCCCAAGGGAAATCAATGTGATTTTGCACTAAAAGCCTAAAGGATTGTTAAAATCAGAGAAAGAACTTTTATTTTTTTAGGAATCAATGGCCTAACAGAACTCAACTGTAAAAAAAAAAAGAAAAAATTAAAAAGAATAGTTTGGTTGCTCCCCTTAAATACCATGTTCCATATTAGTGTTTCAGCTTTGTTTAAATAGGACACGGTGTTTTCCCTGTTGTCAGTGATGTTGCCTAGAATCTTCTTACATATGTTGAGTACAGGAGATAACAAGTTGTTTTCAGTGAAAACAAGTCCTCCCGTTACAGTAGCATCTCCGCAGGTTTCCTGTCTAAACTCCTACACTTGCTTTTCGTGGCTGCAAGGCTTTGGGAAGCTTAGGAAGGACTGCAGGTCTGTATGTTCAGTCTGACATATGTGAATTGTAAACAGCTGAGTTCTTGATTAGAGTTGATTCCTCAAATTATGGAATACTTTTCTGCTTACCCGTTTCTTTCTGTTAGTGGGAACATGTAACAGAAATAGTCTAGTTTCCTTCATGGGTCATGTGTGCTGAATGGAACAGGAGTTGAAAATACTCCCTGAAACAGAACTGAGTGCAATATTCATAACTACTACTGCTCTGAACCTTCTGAGGCACAGGGAACTGTGCATCCAGCCTTAAACAGGACTGGGCCTTCCCCAGTCTGCTGCCATTTGTTATTTTCAGTTGTATGTGATGGAATAACAGCTGATGATGTGGGAGTGGGAGATGCTTCTCCCTCCCAGGCTGATCCCTCGCTGTGGAGTCCAGCACAAGGCACATTTCTGGGAACTCCCTCATGCTGGTGCTACTGTCTCCTCCCATTGCCGGCAATGGGGGACAGGCCAACACAATTCAATTCCTGTCCTTGGGGGGGAAATGCTGATGGTGGCCAGGGTCAGAGAACCTCTCAGAGAACCCCCTTAACGTGGCACAACCATTGCTGATTGAAAATCCATACAGAGAAAGTGCTGTAGCGACTTCTAGAGCTGCCAGAAGTGTGAAATGACTTTACTGACAGAGATGTGGGTATGCACTCCTCCCTTCAGTTGTGTGAAAACATGGGTTAGCACACAAAGAGCTTGATTTTGGTTTTGGTTTTGTTCTATTTTGGATTTTTTTTAATGTAGGCCAGAGATAAATTTTGGGTTTATTCTACACCATTATCACTCTTTGCCCACACTTGTTGTGCTTGTGAAGTTCTTATTAAATACAAATAGGGCTTTCCTTTGCATAGAGTTTGGTTGATTCTTACCCCCCCAAAAAACCCCATTGATAATCTGGGGGCACAAGTAAGTGGCAGGGACGTGGAGGCAGTGGTGTGTGGACAACACAGGGCTCTGGAGATGGATGGAGGCGGTGGCTTCAGATTGTGCTGGACTCTTCTGATGCTGGCATGGACTAAAATCATTTTGGTTTCTGGGAAGTTCCTTGTAGGAGTTTGAGTTCTTGCCCTGGATGGACAAGTTTTGCATCTAAACATGCAGCTGTTCCACGGTGTTTCAGTGTGTGACTGACACTTGGTTTGTGACGAGGACAGAGCTTGGTTGGGCTGCTGCAAACCCAGCTGACAAGTTGCTGTCTTGGACTCTTTGATGACAAGATACCACAAAAGACCCTCAGTGTGTTCTAGTGCTCTGCCAGCTCTACAGTTAACTCTGATCTGGGGGAGGGAGCAAAGACAGACATGTTGGCACTAGAAGAGACAAAAGTGAGATGTTGAGATAAACATTTGAAGGCAAATGTACTCTGGGCAACTCTCACTGATATTCCTACGTGTTGTGAATAAGAGAAGTACGTTCTACCAAACCTGGAAATGTTAAGTGGAGTTTTACAGTAACTCAAAGACTTAAATGTGGAAGTTTTAGGCAACATTGAAAGGCACATTTTATTTCATCCTGGACAAACCTATGGATAACAGAAGACTAATGCACAAGAAGGAATCCGAGATAAGCATTGAAGTAAAACCTGGACCACTTTGCTTACGTTTCTCACTTGACATTTTAGCTGCATAACAATGTGCTTTGAGTATAACATCAGGCTTTAACCAGTACTTAAAGACAGAACATACATCAGTAAGGTAATAAAAGGCTCATTTTTTATATTTGTTTTAGATGTTTTAACTAGATAAAAATGGCTTAAGATGACAAATAAAAATGTTGCTTGTTATACAGTTTTGCCTGCTAAATTATCCACATTTTGTAACCTGTTTATTCCTTTGGATGTAAAGCGTTTTTGCTTAGTATTGTGATATTGTATATGTTTTGTCCCAGTTGTATAGTAATGTTTCAGTCCATCAACCAGCTTTGGCTGCTGAAATCATACAGCTGTGAAGACTTGCCTTTGTTTCTATTAGATGGCTTTTCAGTTCTGTATTAAATATCTTAAGTACTATAGAAAAGGTGTCCCCTCTTCCTATAAGGCTGTTTTGTAATATATATAAGGACTGGAAATGTGTTTTTAAAAGAGAAGAAGCATTCAAGTATGACAATATACTATCTGTGTTTTCACCATTCAAAGTGCTGTTTTAGTAGTTGAAACTTAAACTATTTAATATCTCATTTAATAAAGTGACCAAAATACATCAACGTGCCTTGTGCTACATTCACAGTCCTGTGTTCAGTCCCCAGGGATTCAGCCTGGGGATGTCTTTGGAGAACTGTGCTGTGAGTTGAAGCTCTTACTGCTTTCTACAATGACTTCAGTGGATATAGCCATTGATTTCATTTCAGGAAAACAGCTCTGGTCCAGATTTTCAAATTACTTTGTTCACAGCAGCTTCTGCCAGTCTGTCTGTTAAAAATGAAATGAGTTGTCCAGCAGTGAGATGGTTAAAAGTGAGGTGAAGTTTTACTCAGTCAACTCAGAATAAGGTGCTGCCATATTTTAACCTCATAGTTGTAACTTCTCCCTTCCTTAGTTATTAAATCCCACCTGTTGGGCAGAACATCCCCTTTCCTATGCAAAGAAAAGTGTACCAATTGTGTTTAAAGGTGCCCTTTGCTCATTCCCTGGCAGTGCTCAGGGCACAGCCGTTCTTGGTAAAGCTCAGGAAGGTGGAAATGGTGTCTGAGGTGAAAATACTGGAGTTGTGCTCCAAGGGCCCTGTGGGCAGCGTGGTTTTAAATATCCCTGTGACTTTTAACTTGTCTGAACACTGATGGAGGGCAGTGGGAGCTCAGGCTGGATGTGGCTGTGTTGGGCTGGGAAGTGTCCTGGGATGAATCCCATGTCCAGAATGTTGTGCTGAGGTGTCCCAACTGTTGCTGTGTCAGCTGTGCCCAGCCTGAGCAGCTTTTGCCTTTATCTTAAAAACAGAACCACTCTGCACACAGTAAATAAAACTAAATTCATCAGTTCAAGCAAAAAAGAGTTTTGAAGTTGGATAGATTTTCAATGTTTATGGAAAACCAAATGTCCTAAATGTTCCCAGCTGGAGGAGTCTGGAAAAACGCTGGTGCTGCAGAACGAGCACCAGTAATCACGTGGTGTCTGAACTTCCCAGACCTGCTCAGGTGTCAAATAACCCCCTGTGCACCCTCTGTGCTGTGGGACCCACCCTGGGGATGAGGCCTGGCATGGAGCACCAGCAGAATTGCACACGTGGCTCTGGCAAAGCTGTGCTGCAGTGAAGGGTCTGGAGAAGCTCCTGCCCCGCCGTATGTGGCTGGGATGAGTGGGATGAGTTCATCCTGTGACTCTTTCATCCAGCTCCTGTTCCTGCTTTCCCCAGGGAGGAGATGGCTTGGGGGTCACTGGAGGAGGGGGTTGGGAAGGGGCTGTGGCCTGAGTGGGGACACTGCCCTGGAGAAGGGCAGGGGCTCAGGGAAGGTGGGGACACCCCTTGGGTCTGTGCTCAGCCACTTGCAGGGTCTGATCTCAGACACCACCTCGGCCTCTGGCCGGCACAAAAACTGCTTGGGAGTGAGGCATAACTGATACCTGAGGCACTGCTCAAAGCCTGGTCCAGCCACAGCAGCTGCTTTAGGGATTCAGTTGCACAGAGTGTTGCCCATTTCCCTGGGTTCTCACCCTTGCCCATGAGCAGCAGCAGTGGAGGACACGTGCCCTGGCCACGTCTGGTGTGGTGACCTGCCCCACTCGGTGCCATCTCAGTGCCAAACACCTCCTGGCACAGCGAGGGAAGAGCCAGAGAATCCTTGGAATTCACTTCCCAGGGCCCTGCTCAAACCCAGCACAGGTAGGAGGTGACACCCTCGGTGTTCTCTGTGATGAGGATTCAGCAGCTCTGGGGCAGTTGTTCTGGAAAAAGCAATAACCAGCACTGTCCCGAGGGATGCAGATGTCTTTGTCTCCACATTGACATGAGCTTCAGCCCTTCTCCCACAGGAATGCTCCATCCCTGGCTGCCCTTCCAGGAACATCTCAGCCACAGTCTGGCAGCAGCAGCACATCTCTCTGGATGTCCAGGCAGGTGGGACAACACCAGGACACCTTCATTGCCTTCCAGCAGTTTCTGGATTTTCTGAATTTCTGAGTTTCTTCTGGATTCTCTCTGCAGTTTTGGGCTTTCCATCACTCTCTCCACAGGAGGTGAGTCTTTGGGGCCTCCTCTCCTTTTCCCCCTTGGAGAAAGGCACCCCAAGCCACACATTCCACCCAGAAGAGCTCCCCACAGGCAGTGGGGTCTCCATGGGGATGTCCCTGAGGGCGTGTGGATGTTGCCACTTCATCCAATCCATCCCTGTGCCCTGGATCATGAGCCAAAGCCAGGGAGAAAGGCACTCACTGCTGTGCCTGGTATACGTTGGCCTCTCCAGGCAGCTCCCCTGTGTTTCTGCAGCCTCCATAGTGAGACTCCAGCACCTTCCCAGCTCTCTGCTGGAGCCTTCTCCCCCCTGCTCTGCACAGCTGTCCCAGGATAATGTTTCCCACAGGACAGGCCCTCCCCTCTCGGGCAGGAGAAGGGTTGAAGAGATGCCTTTTGTCCCATTTGCTGTGGGCTTTCCAGACCCACAGTCTGGTGTGTAGAACAGCTCTGGGGTCAGGGGCACAGGGGGTTTTTGGGGATCACATCCACCCCCTGCACCAGCCCTTGCTTCCCCTTTGAGAGAAGTTTTCCAGTTGGCTGTTTTGACTTTGAATCCCATGGAATCTACATGAGCTGAGACCCCAAGTCAGACCTTTTGATTACTTGGAAGATTGTGTTAGCTTGAAGCAACCCAAACATATTTTCCTCTCAAACTTTCCTGTAACTCCTCCAAGCTGAAGGAGCAGGTGGCATCTTCAGGTGAGGTAACAGCTGGACCAAGGGGGATGGGATGGGGTGGAGAGGTGACAGTGTCCACACAAACCCACTGTGCATCACAGCCCACTCCTGTGCCACTCAAAATGCACCCCATGTCTGTGGTGGTTCCCTCTGCTGCTGTTCAGCTCCCAGCTCACTCACATCTTCAGCTGCTTTATTGAACCACAACCAAACAAAGTAAATTCCTGCGAAAGAACCATTTGGGTGGGATTTAGCAGTGCTGAATTCCCCATTTAATGAATGCCCCACACAGCACAGGGGCATTTACCAAGGGGTTTCCAGTAAATTCTTTGTGGATTTTGCTTTTTGCAAGTGTGAGGTTTTTGAACCCAGATCCTGAAAAGATGTTTTACAGCATCCCTGGTACCTGTGTGTCCCTCTCTGGCAGAAGGCTCTGCTGCAGCAGCTCTTTGAGTTGGGTATCAGAAGAACAAGTCCAGTGTTGCCCCCATAGGCCAAATCACCTTCCTTTGGAGTTGGTAAAAGATGTACTTGGCATTGCTGAGATCAGGTTTTGACCTTCATTTTGAAAAGGAGCAGGATCTTAACCACCAGATTTATCTTCAAGCACAACGGAAAGCCCTGGCTGGAAGGGGCAGGATGATCCCAGGGGACAGAGTGAGGCTCCAGGGCTGAGGGATTTCCCCTTGGTGCAGGGGAAGGTCAAAAGTGCACCTGAGGACGCATCTCGTGAGCGATGGAGCTCCCGACACAGCAGCCGGGGATGAGATGTTTCGGCAGTGACTCAGAGGAAGAAGCTAAATAAACTCTTTTTATTTCAAACACGGGATTAAATTCCTTCATGTCTGGATCATTGAAGGTAAAGCTCCTGTAATCTCCTCACTGCCAAGCCCAGCCTGTTGTCTGGTGGCTGCTGGACCCGCTGGGACAGTGAAGGGACGTGGCAGGGACACAGGAGGTGGCAGAGAGAGCGAGAAACAGTCGGGAGCAGAGCTGGGCTCTGGGGCTGCTGCTCCATCAGGGATGTAGCTCATGAAGAAGCTGGTGTGGATCATCTCTAGGTCAGTGAAAGTGTCCTGGGAATTCACAGGCTGAAGATGAAGGAGCTGAGGTTTTACCATGACTGTTTTGCAAGGAGGAGGTTAAGGAACAACACTGTGGACAAAGCAGTTGTGATAAGGAAAACCCAGAGCCACCACAGCTGTCCTTGTTCAGGTTTTGCACACTCCAGAGGACCCTGTTTGCTGTCAGCTGGAAAGTGCCTTTGCCTCTGCAACCACCACTCCTGCTCCCACCACGTGCTGAAATCCCTCTGCTGATCACAGGGGACAAAACATGAACTGGCATCATTGCTGGAAGCTTTCCCTGCAGGTCTGTGACATCCCAAGCAGGCAGCAAGGGCAGATATGTGGGACAAGTGTCACTTAAGGGCCTGTGCTGGCACAGCCAAGGCTCCCCCATGAGTGTCCCTGCCCTGACTGCAGGAGGGCTGTGGCTTCCTGGCACTGATGGGCACCAGCTGGGAATATGGGGCTGGCTCAGGGCTGCCAAATGTCATCAGGTTTGCTGAGCCCAGCTGGAGGCAGAGGAGAGGTGACAGGACTGTGGGACCAGGCAGCTTCTGCAGAGGAAAATGCCACACAGCCACGAACATCCAAGCACTGCCTGCAGGGATGATCCTCATCCACGGTAATTGCCTGAAAGTGAGGGGGGTTGGAATTGCTGTTGTTGCTTTCTATTTCTCCACGGATTTTTCATGGTGCTGCAGGTAAATCTCATGCAAGATGTGCTGGTTTCATTGCAGGACTGATGGGTCCATCCAAACCACAGCAGATGCTCCAAATGTTTGTCCTCTTGGTTTTGAGCAGGACAGTAAATCCACGGGGATGCCTCACGCCCCCAAGGAGACTGAGCTGGTGCTTCCCAGACCTGTGATTTGATGTCATCTTCCTGCAGGAGTTTGGGGCTGAGGTAATTGATCTTTACTGCACAAAGCCCTTTTAGAGGTGGATTCATTGTTCATATTGCTGGGGAAATACTGGGTTAGTTGTTGAAGAGTGCCAAAAAAAAAAAGGGCTAGCAAGAAATCTACAATATAAAGACAATTTTATTGCCGATAAGCTCTTAAAACTCATTTTTTTTTCCTGTTTCAGTAGGACCTTATTCTTCCTGATGAAAATCCGGTCATAGCATCTCTCATTAAAAATAAAATTATTTTGAAATAAATAAATATATAAAATAAATATCATATACATTTTATAAATAGTTTTGTCCTTATGCACAGTATCCATGCTTACATCTGAATAATGTTCCTCACCCCATTCCCACCCCAACAGCAGGAAGAACCCCAAATCAGGACCAGTCCATGGAGCATCATCCATGTAGCAAACTCCCAGGCTGCTTAAGCAGGGCACCACTCAAAAGGCTTTTCCTTAGCAGGGAGCTCTATCCCAGCTCAGCAGCAGCATCTGCAGCAGTTCTGTGGTCTTTGTTTTCTTTTCTTCTCTTCATTTTTAGGTTGTTCTGGGGTTCTTTTTTCCCCAGTGATCAGGTTTGCTCACCTGCTCGTTCATTTAAGCAACCATAACATTGAATATTCAGCCTCTCTTGTAGCAACCGGGTAACAAAAGTGAACAAAAATGGAAGATTAAATGTAGAGTTCCTTCCCTTCCCCTACCCCTGCCCCATAAATAACCCAGGCTTGATATACACTGGAAACAAGGAGGAACAGCAGTGTCTGAATTCAATGTAAGTGCTTCCCTAGGTAATCTACTCTTACAGGAATGATGGAATGACTACTTAATAGAGTGCTCTGGGAAAAAGCTTGGGAGCCCAAGTATGTACACTGACACTGCAGGAGCCATCACCTGTAGTGGAAGAGGTCTCTGTACATGGCAGGGATTTTGGCAGGGTCCACAGGCCGGGGTAAGAAGTGGGTGAATTTCTGGTGTCTCTTAGTCCTGTACCCCTCTCGGGGGGAGCCGTCCTTGTTGAGGGCCACGTAGTACTGGCGCTCGGAGTCGGGGTGCTTGTACAGCGTCGAGGCGTACGTGTTGTACCAGTTCTCCTCAAACTGCTCGCGGAAAACGCACTCCCGGGTCAGCTTCTTCTGCCAGGGGAACAGACAGACACTCCTGTCAAACACTTACTGTCACCCTTTCCTTACTTTGTTTTTCTAGTGTTTTCCCAGCTGCCTTCTAAGGATCCCCGCAGGATGAGGATTGTGGGGATGCTTCCCCTGGATGAGAGCTGGGAAAGGGCACAAGTCAAGACCCAAGTGTAGGAGCATCCGAGGATGGCAGGGAGAGGGAACTCTGCAAACCTGAGACACTTTTGAGAGAACACGTGGTTTTATTGGCATCTCATCTTTCCCAACACCCAAGGATCTCTTGAGTTGGAGGAGGAAGGAGACAAAAGCAGGAGAAGGTGGGTGTGGATTTTGCAAAGGTGCTCCATTAATAAATCAGACAGGCACACAGCAAAGCTCCAAACCTGGTGTCCATTTTTGCACCTGGTCTAGGTGTGCATTTGAGCTTGCTGGGGTGGTCGTGCCACCAGGCAGGGACACATCCCCCTGTAGCAGCCCTCTCCAAGGTACTACACACCCCAAATCCCCTCTTTTGGGTGACAGGAGAGGCAGGCAGCAAATCTGAAGGGTCTAAACAGGAAAACAGGAGCAAGAACTGCTCTGGAAGTTCAGGGCACACGGTTGGATGCACTGAGATGGCAATGAAAGCACTGCTCAGGGTTTCACCTCCTGGAGTGCCAGTGAGCTGTGATGGGAGGCTGTAACAAGACCCAGAGGGATGTGGGATGTCACACCCCAGGGAAAATTTAGGGTGGTGATAGGTGATGTGATGAGAGTGTGCAGCTGGTGCATCCCATGCTGGTGTGGGGGGACAGATGGCACTGGTGTCACCACAGCTACAGCCAGCCTTCCCATCCAGCCCTGACAGCTGGGGGCTCTTGGCAGTGGCTGTTTGATGATGGACTTTTCATTCATGTCCAGTGCTCCTTCCCTCTCCCTCCCATCTCCACGTGCCAGCTACAGGGATGTGCGCGGCTGCAGTGGGGAGCAAGGCTGTCCCTCTGCCCCACGAGGACACAGGTGGCTTTGTCAGCCCTGCTGTGCTGTCACAGAGGGTCCAGCCATCCCATCCCCATCCCATCCCACCCCACAAAGGGTGACTGGGAGCCCTTTCAGCTGAAGGGCAGTCTGCAAATGTAGAGTGCTCTAATATTACAGCCACTGTCCCTGCACTGTAAACTATCCGGGCAGGGAATGTGTCCCCTCTCAGGCACACAGAGTGCTCAGTAAATGTTACTGCCTGCAGTAGATGTGTTTTGTAACACAATCCAGGAGCTCACCTGTGCTCAGGACCTGTTTTCAATGTTTTGCTGCTAATTAAATAAAGCCTGAGGTGAGTTGTGAGCCCTCCAAAAGTCCCAGGCCACAGCCTCAGCCATCTGAGACCCAGGGAACCGCGGGCTTCTCTTCCCAGATCTGTCAATAAATACAGGCTGGGTTTTTTCCCTCCTCTCAGATGCCACCCACTTGGAATATGTTGGAACCTGATGACTGGCTGAACTCTGGCTGTTGCTTTGCCCCCATTCCCCCATGCTGCACTGGGCAGTTTGGAGTACAGTGTTTGTGGAAAATGTTTGGCGAGTCTGGGGTGACTCTGCAGGGTGTGATTTATTCCCTTCCAAGCCCTGGGATGTCCCCACTGAACCTGACACCACACAGGCAGCAGGCAAGGTGCTGCTCACGGCTCCTGCCCTAAGTATTAGTGGCATTTCTGAAATCCTTGGGAAGCTTTACAGAAATGCTGGCACGAGGTCAGCAGGGACAGGCAGAAAAGCTCCGTGTCCCGAGGGGACTCCACGTGTCCCTGTGGGGATGGCTGGCTCTGGCTGCACCAACACAGGCATCAGGCAAAATTGGCACAGAGAGAAATAATAAACTTGCTGAAAATTTAAAAATACCGCTGTACTGTGCTCTCCCAAAATACCATTGTAATGCTAATGCTGTTGTCAGGCGCCGTTTTATGGACCTTTAATTAAGAATACTGTAGTGGCTTTTGAGTTCCAAAAGCCATCATTGTACAGCCCACGTGTCCCAGATTTTCAAACTCCAGGGTTATTTGGGGACCTGGCTCGTGACGCCAGCACAGTTTGGAGCAGCCTTTTGAGTGTGTCCCTGCAGCCTCCTGCCTGGTGCACAGGATCCCAGAATGGTTTGGGTTGGAAACAACCTTAAAGATCACCTCATTACAACCCCCTGCCATGGGCAGGGACAGCTCCCATAGATGTCTTCAGGTCAATTCTGTTTCCAGATTCAGTGCTGTAAAAGGTTACCCTGTTTTAGTTTCTGTGTTGTAACATGAACAGGGGCTCTAGAATTTAATTAACCCATCATGAAACTCGACTCACAATCAGAGCTGCAGGGTTTGAAGGCAAAGAGGGAGAGATACATGGGCTCATGTTCTCCAGCAGACACAAGTGAAAGCTGCAACTCCAGGAGCTGCTGAGCAGCCTTAGAGTTTGATAGGAGAGGTGCTGCTCCAGCCCTGCTTTCTGACGTGTGCTTCAGGAGATTTTGTGTTTTATGGAATCCTGCTGATTTTTCTGTTTTCTGTTTTGCACATTTTTAATTTAACCACTGTCTCTGCATTTAACTGCTGTGCAGGGTAGAAGCTATTGCAGAAATGAGGTGGGAAAAGAAGTTATTGGTGCATGCAGTATTTGATGATCAGAGAATCAGTGGTTTGGGTTGGAAGGGTCCTTAAAGCTCATCCCTGCCCTGGCAGAGAAACCTTCCCCTATCCCACATTACTACAAGCCCCATCCAACCTGGCCTTGAACACTTGCAGGGATGGGGCAGCCACAGCATCTCTGGGCAGCTATCTCAAATAAACATCAGCAACTGTGTCTTAAATGGTGGAAGGGTCTGTAGCAGTCTCGGGTGAAAATGGGACAAGGAAAAACGAGCTAAACTGTTTGCCAATCAAAGGTTTTCTAACAGCTTCTGTGTATGCAGAGTACATGAGTTTTAACTTGTACACTGAGGCTTATCTGATGGTGAGAGGAAGTGCTGCCTTCTGCTTTGGCTTAAAACTGGTTTATTTTATTTCATTTTATTTTTACTGTGATCCGCCCTTAATTGAGCTAAATAATTAGGAATTGAGTTAAATTAACCTGTAGGAAGCACCTCTGCCCAGCTGTTAAGACCTGGCACTTTGACTGTAAGTCACAACACTTAATGAGTTTACACTTGGGATTTTTAGTCAAAACATGGAGAATTTTACCCTGAAAAGGGCACTTCTAGGAAATCACAAGCAGCAGCCCTAAACTCCTAAAAGGGGTTACAGGGAATTTTACAATAACACTCAGGCCATAATTTCAGCTTCTGTTGGTTAAAAAGCCATAATACAAAGATAAGACCTGCAGACAGGTGCAGACCTGACCACGAGGAGAATACAGCTGATGTGTGACTCAGGCTGTGAAAACACATGAACAGCTCCTGGCTTTATGCTAAATGTCCCCCTACCTTTACCTGGCCATTGCCAGACCATTTCTGAAAGACAAAACCTCAGTGTGATGTCTGGAGGCTGAGCAGCACTGTGGGCTCTCACGGTGGGAGTGAATCCTCCCTTAAACCCAATTTCCTCTATATCATTTATGTTAAAACAGCAATGGCATCTAGGGTAGGATGGAGATGAGTGGCACCCCAAGGACGTGGGGGGCCTGTGACAGAGCAGCTTGTGACACAGCTGAGGCCACAGGCTGCAGTGCTGGCTGTGAGAGGGTGGAACCAGCCCAGCCTGAACTTACCGACCCATAGAGCTCGCCTCTCTCATTCATGCCGAGGTAGAGTCCGGAGTCCACCCCACGGATGCTCACCAGCCCCACTGCCAGGCTAATAAACTCCAGAATCCCTAAAAAAGAAAAGAACTGCAAATCATACAGAGGAAAAGAACAACACTAGGCTCCAGCAATGAAAACAAACCAGGTATTCCCAGTAAAAATACACTTCTTAACTCTACAGTCCCATCTGTGTGCAATCTTCTAATTTCCAGTCTGGGCTTCTCCCCAGCATTGTGAATTTGAGTTGCCCAAGAGGGATTATCTTTGCTAATGAGAAAAGCTTTGCAAGGTTTTGTTGGTTTGAGTTTGGATTTTTTTCGTAATTATCACCAAGAAGACAGATGTAGAAACTTGTGCCTGGCCACTAGCAATGTCAGAAGGCTATTACCATGCTGGGTTTTGTTCTTCACCAAAAGGAGTGTGATTTTGTCTTCTGGAATAAGATGATTGTCCCACAGGTTTTAGAGGCAGTAAAAAGAAATGAAAAACACTAGAAGAGATGTCTGTGAGGACCCTCTTCATCCTGGCACTCCAGTGGCACACTTGCCAACCCAAAATGTATATACAAGCCATAGAGAAAAATTCCAGCTTCAAAGCACACAGGTAAAAATAAATGCATCTTCCTCTGCAGCCTTCATGACACTGCCAGTCCTTTTTCCATCACCCCCTGCCACTGTTACTGCCAGAACCCCCTCCTGCCCCCTATGTCCTGCTGTCTGTCCCAGCCTCCTGCCAGCCTCTTCCCAGTCCAGCAGCATCTGTCCCAGCCATCCCCAGCCCTGCAAGAGCAAATGTTTTACCCACGGGCTGCAGCCTGCCATGGTGGTGTCAGACTTTAAAAATGAGGGGGGGCCTCATTCCCTCTGGAAAGAAAGGGTCTGGCAGGGTCTGGCTGCTGCACCCCCACAGCCACAGCTGTTTCAGTGGGGGAAAGACTTGTAACAGGAGAATCTTTGGTGAAACACTTAAAAACAAACGGCCCCTACCCAACACCACAAGTGGTGGGGACATTCAAACTTCCCAGAACACTTCCTGAAGGCAGCAGTGGGACTGTGCCACTATGGATTTCACACACTACCTTCACAGAGGTCACAGGAAGTTTTGCCAGTGTCCAGTGAAGGATTAATTAGCTGGGAGGCAGAAGGAAGAGGGTTTTCCTCATCTCATCTGATGACTGCATGCCTCCATTGACTGGAGGGGAAAGTTGCTCTAACCTTTAGCGTGGCTCCAGCTCTCCTGAAATAGCTCCCTAATATTGCTCCAGCCCTGGGCAATTGATGCTCTGATCAGGTTACCTCCCAGAGCTCCTCCTAAAGTACTGCCTTGGTTTAGAGCCACCACGTGACAAGCTGCCACCTGAGCCAGCTGACTTCAGTGGCAGCCGCAGCTCTGGGTCACCCCACAGCCTGAGGCATGGATGTGACAACTCTCAGATGACACCACAGCACTGCCTAAATACAGGACAGCCCAGACAGGGATGGACACCTCTGACCCACTTCGTGCAGTGCACACTCATCATCAGGTACTGGCAGCTAAGCTGGCTGCAGGAATTCCTGCTTTCCATCAGACTTTCTGTCCTCCTTTTCCTCTGCCTACTCTGGGGCCTGTGCATCTAATCCAGCCCTCCCTGAAACCAGTGAGTGTTTGGGGACATGAAATATGGACTTGGGAGCGGCAAGGCCTGGAGACAGACAGGGAAGCAAACACCACAAAACACACTTTATAGTGTGACAGACTATAGAGCAGACATTTTACAGGCTGAAATATGCCCAGCTACACATCCTGGCCCAGGGACACATCCTGCCTGCAGAAACATCAGGAACAGGCAGCACAGGCAGGGAAGGCAGCCTTTTCAAGCCAGACAGACACAGACCCTGGCTCTGCTCTTCTCGGTAATTGTTGTGGTTTCTTAGCTGAAAAGAATCCCAAACAGGGAGGAGAGAGGTGCAGGATGAGGGGTGGTTTCCTCCCTTTACTACCCACCAGCTCTGACACAAGGGAGTTACTGAACTGCTGAGTGCTTTTTCCCATCCGCAGACCAGAAATTACCAGAGCCACTCTTAGAAAAGGAGGGAGTGAGGGAAGATGGACAACTACAGGGAGTGTAAAAACTAAAGCAGGAATACAGAGATACATCCAGGAATGGGGGAGTCTTTCCCAGCCTGGAGACAAGGGAATATTCAAGTGAAACATATCAGGTAACTGGAGAGTAATAGATGGACCTTCATGGAGGTATAGGCACAGTCCTCAGCATCAGCACTGTTTTTGTCTCCTGTCACTTCTGGCAAGCAGGAAAATATTGCTGGTTCTGTTGAGAAACTGAGGGATGTCTAAGGCAGGGGAACCCAGATCTTCTCTTGAACATGCCCGCATGCATGCTCTGTATGAGGCACATGAATCCAGGTCTCCAAAGACCTAGGAAGGACCAAGCCAGGAGCAGCATCAGCATCTTCCCCCTCTGAGCAGGAATGAGACATCCCTCAGCTGGCGCAGGTTGGGTAGATATGGGTTTTGCAAATTAAATTTCTTCCAAGGTGTGCCCATGACAATCTCTTCTGACAACATCCCTTGTAGTATTCCCCTTTTCTGATCTCTGAGTGGCACTTGGAGACATGCATAGAGGATGACTACGTTGAAAGAGCATTAAGAACGTAACTTGAACTCACAAAAGTCAGGAGACAGAGTGAAGGCTGAAAATATGTGGGCGGATATCCATCCTGTCCTTAACTCACTCCAATTCTAGACAAAATTGCAGCTTCGTACATCTGATCTCCAGCAGCACAGGGAGTGGCCACTGGGGCCAGCTCAAGAATTCTCTTTCCAATTGTAGCGGTGTGTTTTTGTGGTAGAACATGCTTTTGTTTTTTCTTTTGCTTTCTTTTTTTCTCTCCCCCAGGACTTGCCTCTTTTTCTTCCTCACTTTGATTATTCCTTCTCTTTGTTCCTTGAGTCTTTCCAGATAAGACTTGGAGAGATTTGACTAAGACTCTGACTGGATTCATTTACCACCAAAGCACTGGATAATCTCCTGAGCTTTGCCATGGCTGGACCCACACACTCTCGCCTTACTCTAAACCATCCCTCAAAGAACAATTCAGCCCCCTGCACCTGTCTCTTCTTACATGACTGCATTCAGGAGCCGAGGTACAGAAACATCAGATGTTGTATTAATGGCTACAAACCTAAAGCTTCGGCTAAAAACCTCGACAACTGTTCAGCAACAGGTGCACTATGGGCTGAATGTCACAATTACAGCCAAACTTTCTCTGGAGGTCTCAGCAGCTTCTCTAGGAGTCTGTAACAGATCCATGAGCAGGTTTGTACCCCAGAAGAGCTTTGTTTTCTGCCTTTATTTGTCTGCAGTGCAACCTCAAGGCCTCTTTCTCTCCTCCACTGCAATGAGTAGCAAGGGTTCACTTATTTAATGCTGCTGTAAAAGAGATGTGAGGCAGAAAAGGAGCAGTTCCTCCTGACAGGGATTCTCCTGGCAAATTTCTCTCAGTTTCATTCAGAGAAGGATTGTCTTAGGGGTGTTAATGTTGGTCCAGACCCCCTCCAGATTTTGATTGTCCTTAATTTCTTTGTAGAGGAAGGTTCTGAGCAGATGCAGAGAGAGAGATACATTTTGGAAAATACTTTATTCTTTTGGGGGTGACCTTGCCAGAGCTGCCAGTTCAGAGAGTGAATGTGGACACTTCTGTAGTATGAGAATGAGATTTCTTCCAGCAAACTTAGAGGGCTTTTCCACATTTTGCATTAAAGCTCCTGTAGGAAAAATAAGCTGCACTCCATTGTTCTTTCAAGAATCTGTGTTTTTACAAGTATAAAATATCACATTCCAGAAGACAGGTGTGATTTAGGAAGGCTCCAGCCCTTGACAGATGAGCAGCAGTAGTTCCTGTGATTGCTCAGGCAGTGTGGGTGGATGATGCCAATACCTCCCCTGTGTCCTACAGTCACACCCCCAAATGCTGTGG